>JADRCD010199520.1:29828-32835 GCA_019843815.1 Montemys delectorum | reverse complement strand
CCTCCTCCTCCTCCTCCTCCTCCTCCTCCTCCTCCTCCTCCTGTTCCCCCTCCTCCTCTTCCTTCTATTGTTCCTTTTTCTCTCCTTTTGTGGTTCTTGCCTGAGATCCTAAGTCTAGGTAGGTAACCTTGGTGCACCTTCATCTCTTCTGACCATCCCAGGCTGTAGGCATCTTTATTAACCAATCAGGGATAACTTGGGAGGGGCAAGGTTTACATAGCATCATTTGGTGTTTGTGAGAATCTTATTTGTGTTTGTGAGGTCAACTAAATATTGGGAGCCAGTATTTAGCATTTGAATACATAGCAGCACTAAACCAACCCCAACACAAAATATATTCAAAAAATACAATAAGTTACTTCTTAAACCTCTAGTTATCATTTTTGCTCAGATGAATAAGGTACAATCTCCAAAATAATTATCAAGGATAAAAGTGTGTGTGTGTGTGTGTGTGTGTGTGTGTGTATACATATATATATATATATATGTACATATATATATGTAGAGAGAGATACAAATATATAGATATATATAATACAATATTGCTTTATATAATGTGGGCCTTTGGGTTTTGTTTGCTTGTCATATCCGATGCACAGCCACTACTACCCTCCTATCCCTTCTCTATGCCCCCAACCACTTTTTCCCTCCCAATTTCATATACACTTTTTTTTCTGAGCACTGAGTCTATTTAGCATAGTTTGTGTGTACATGGGTGTAAAACAACAGACTGGAGGTGTGGCAAGCCTCTCAGTGGGCACATTCCAGAAGAAAGCTGCAACAATCCTCTCCCAAGAACCATCTCTACCAACAGTGATACAACAAGATTTGAGTTATCTTAGCCCTGTGAAGGCCTGCATGTAGTCTTTGTAGGCATAATATTATTGTGCATTATATAAAGTTTATCTTTGTATCATTCAAAACTGGTTTCTGTGCCCCATATGTGGTTGCAATCATCAGTCTGAGATTCTCCTGTCTCAATTTTATGTAAACATGGCTCTCCATCTTTTCTCTGATTAGTCAGTAGAGAGGCTGTTCTGTTGATGACTGAGAAGGAGAGAGAATAGGGCTATATATCCTCCTAGGGGAAGGGAGAAGAAAAGAGGGAAAGTTGAGATGAGCCATGGGGAGAGAGTCCAGGAGAGACCATGAAAAAAAAACAACTGAAGCCCAGGGAGCCAGATCAGGACTAAAATGAAAGTATAATGGGGATTTTGACTGGGAGGAAGCCAGATTAGTTTAGAGGATTAAAATAGTGTAACGCTCCTCAGTTGTTGTCCACTTAAAGCTTGGAAAATAAATATAGGAGTCCAGCCTCAAGTATTTGGAAATTAGCTGCATTAAGAGGAAAACTACAACACTTATTTAAAACCACTAACAAGTTCTAGCTGTTGTAAATTCATGTGTTCAATGACAGTGCCATTCCCAGCAAATACTAGCTGCAGACATATACTGTCTTTGGTTCCTACAATCCTTATGTTTCCTCTTCTGGAATGATCTCTAAGATTTACAGGAGGTTTCTGATATAGATATACTCTTAATTAGTAGCTGTTCACACCAGTCTCTTTTTCTCTACAGAGAGAGCAATTGTGAATCTGCATTAATCATAATCCATTGCAAAAGAAAATTCTCTGGTGATAGTTAAGAGGTATAATAATCTATAGATACAAAGATAGGAAATAGGGCTAAAGGCATTACTTAGTGGTTAATAATGTATACTACTGTTAAAGAGAACCTAGCTTGGATTCCCAAAATCCATGCAGGGTGACTTAAGCTACAGTTCCAGGATGTTCATGTCTTCTTCTGGCTTTCAAAGGCACTACACTTACATGAACATAATCCCCTTCCACACATACAAAGCAAGCATGTATACATGCACAAATACATAAATATATCTATTTAAAAGATAGAAGCTTAGAGGATAGATTTTTATTTTTTTATATTTATCAGACTAATAGTATTTATTAGATTCTCCTTTATGATCCATGATCTAGACTTCATAGGTTTTGGAACCAGCTAATAATAACAGGCATAAGTTTCATCTTATAGAGTAGTCTTTAAGTCTATTGTTCCATAGGAGGGGGCCTGGGCTGCAGCCCCCGGCCTGGCTGAGGCTCTCTCTCCCTGGTGACAGGGGGCCTGCTGCTGAGGCCCAGGTCTCTCTCTCTCCCCCGAGGCTGACCTTTTGCTGCATGGAGCCTTAATTAAAAAGGAGGCAATGTATGAATGAGTTATTTTACTGTAGGAAGGAGAAATATGTTGGTTAAGTAGAGAGAAAGAAAGGAGAGGAAAGAAAGAGGGAGAAAAGGAGAGGGAGAAAGGCAGAGAAGAGAACAAAAAGCAGAGAGGAGAGAGAGAGCAAGAGAGCAAGAAGAAGTAAGAGTGAGAGGGGAAAGAAGTAAGAGAGCAAGAGGGTGAGAGAGTAAGAGAGTGAAGAGGGGGCAAACCACCCCTTTTATTGTATGGGGCATGGCATGCCTGGCTTGTGGTCAGATGACTGTGTGTAAGGTCCAGCTAGAATGCTGGGAGTTTGAGACATTGTCTGCCTGATAGAGCACACATCTCCTACAGGGGCAGCTATGGGGGTTCTGGGCTGAAATCTGAGCCATTGGTCTCAGGAGCTTATCACCGAACTCCTACGATCCCTTGTGAACAAATTACTTTGCTCAGTGGGTCTTCGGGGTTGCAAGGTGGCCAATCTACTGGACTCTGGCTGTCAGAACTGCTCACTAGTCCACGTAAGTCCAATCAGAAAGTAGTTGGTTAATCTTATAACATCCATGCCACTATCACCCCAATGGATCTATTTTGCCAGCACAGTTATTGCTATAGGTCACGGGGTTTACAGTTCAGTAAAACAGCTGCTTACATTTCTTCCTCAATAGTATATATTAAACCTTCCATCACTGTGAAGCTAGCTAATAGGAATGAAGTTACTAGGTCACTTCTAACTTTATTTATTCATATCTTATAACTCAAGTATGTAGTGCCTTCAGCAACAGAGTTT
>JADRCD010199520.1:2328-27328 GCA_019843815.1 Montemys delectorum | reverse complement strand
GACCATGCACTGGTTGACAATGACCGACCTGTTTTTCTCTCACGGAGATTTGGACTCAGAACTCCACAATCTCTCCACCCAGCTTGCCAGGTTCCCACTGGTGGGTTTTTGCCATACCAACTCTGTGCTTGAAGTCGACCATGGCCTTTGTGGTGCACATCTGGCAAACCCTTACTTTGCCGCTATACCTTTCTCTCTTGAACCCAGTTGAGGCAGTTGAATCCACATGAAGGAAAACACCACACCAACTTAGTTCAGAAACAATGGTAACTCAATTTCTGGCCACAAAAACTAAAACCTTATCTTGTAAGCCCTATTAAATCTGATTTCTTTGTGACAAATCCAGACAAATCAGCCATTATACCAAGAAACTCTAGTAGCTACATCTTGTCCTTATGCTATCCCCATTCCAAAAATACCTAACTCTCTCCTCCTTCCTCTCCTCCACCATCCAACCCGGAAGTCCCTCCTACTCACCCAGTGATTGGCTCCTTTATTCATTAGGAGATTGGTTCACAAGAACAGCACTAAGGCTCATCCACAACATAAATGTCTAAGGAGTTCATTGAGAAAGAACGGTCCTGAATCCATCTTACTCATTCTCATCTTATGACAGCAATGTTTTTTATCAATAAGTCTGAAGAAGTCATGACTTGCTGATTACTCAGTGCTATTAATGCAATGCAAAAACAAAATGTGATATCTTTGGCAAACCAGTCATTGAAATCCCTGAAAACTGGGATGCAAGGTGTGGGACAGTAAAAATAGACATGAGAAAAGAGAGTGAGGAATTATTGATATTTGTGCCATCTGAAGTATAAGTGCGTTTTTTGGGCTTTCTGAGATAATGGGGAGAAAATTATTTTCTTATTCTGTTTATAGGATAGCAGAGGATGGGATCATTTGCTGGTAAACTGAGGCTGCATAAGGGATAGAATCTGCAACTGTCATCATTGCATGACTAAGCTGTCATTCTTTAAGATCCTTCTGTTACCTGGCCAGGCAAAAGGAGACTTGAAGGAAATGATAGCCCCTATATTTTTTTCAAGTCCAGAGTATTGTCAGCAATTTCTCAGGAATATAATATTCTGGGGTTTTTTTTATTGTTTTCTATGCAGAGCCAGTTTACAGGCATCAGCTTTAAATATGAATACACAGATGCTGTAAACTGCTGGTATTAGTTTCAATTATTAGCTGGAGAAACAAATAAACAAAAGGTAGGTTAGAGATTGGCCCACTGGGCTCACTATGAGATGATAGACTGCATTGATTGCCTGACCTCTTGAAGCCTGGTGAACTACACTGACATTTGAATCTCACATAATTAGTGTCAGCTCAGAGTAAAAGCCTAGCAATCCCTTACAGTTTGATTATTTCCTTTTCTCCAGTGCACAGTTGTCCTAGTAAATTGTACATCCTTCTGAAAAAGGAAGAAAAAAAGATTGACAGCATAACTTTTTGGCAAAATATCAGATCCTTCTTCCCTGAGACTCAACTTCCTTCACATTTAAGGAATCTAAGAGTATTACTGGATAACATCTGGCAACCAACTGAATGTCCATGTCTATATTTTTATGGTGCAAGCTAGATTTTATTTCTTTGGCCTACAGCCTTTCTGCTTTGGTAGAAAAAGTAACAATTTAGAAGACTTACTATCAATGTTCACTTCTTAGACCACCATGATCAAGTAGCCAACACCATTAATTGGACTGAGTTAATACAGATCACACCTCCATAGCTATCAGCTATGGAGTGCCATCATTTGATCCTACTACCTTGAGTACCTATCTTTCTTATTACATCTGGATTGCCCAATTCAGTGATTATGTCTTCTCTGGAAAAGTTCTGAAGTATAGAAATGAGAAACCACGAGGTTCTGTTGAGTTTATTTCTCACATTAGTGGTTAAAAATGTGCCTAATTAATTGTTTTAAAGTAGATAAGGTTTAAATTAAAACTTCATCCTAGTGCCTCATTCTCCCATAGCATTTGAATCCTTATTGTATTAAACCAAGATGTATCTGGCATTGCTAACTTACGTAAGTTACCTTTCAACACATGTGTCAGTAAACAAACCAAATTTTTCAATATCTTTCCTTATTATCAAGCTTCAGCATTTAAGGTGGCATGTCTACTTAGAGCATTCCTACTAACAAAATATACCTTATCTGACTCTGTTTATTTTCTTCCACACTCATGGGTAGAGGCTATGGGTTGAGCGTTCCTGTCTATTCAAGTTAGCATTCATCTTTTGTGACTGCATTTTAAAATGAGGACTGAGATGCAACTGTATTACATCATCAGCTAAGGATCTTACAGTGTAATTTTAATTAATGACTTATCAAAAGAGCATGTACACATACAGGAATACTCAAACATGTTAGATAATAGCAAGAAAATAACAGCATATATACTAGATGGAGAGTTTGCTCTATAATCAAACCATGTTTGTGTCATGACCTCAGACTTACACATATTCACTTCAATCTGTCAGAGAAGTTTATCTAAAAGAAAGAGTCTTCAGTAGTCATGAGTCTGCCTTGTTCTCAGGTCTTTGTCCAAATACTGCCTCAAATAAAATAACTACAGACCCGTAAAGAAGATAATGCAAGATGACTCTGAAACTACCTGCTATCCACAAACACACATCAAAATAACAAAACTAAATTTGAGGAAATACTGAAACACACACAAATACAGTATCTCAGAATAAATAAATAAATAAATAAATAAATAAATAAATAAATAAATAGAAAACAAAAAGAAGAAATAATATTAAGTAAAAAATAAAAAATTCTGATAAGTACATACATGATACACATACATTCAGACAAGACATGCATGAACATCAAATTAAAATAAAGCTTTATAAATCTAAGTACTTTGGACATTGATTAATATCATTGTCAGTGTTGGTTTATTAGAGTCATGTATTATATTAAAGTAAGAAGTTAATGCTGAGAGAAACTTGGTAAAGATTACTATAATAGAGTCTTGATAAAGTTTATCTATCTATTTAACTACCTATCTATCTATCCATCTATCTCCCTATTTGGGTTTTGGATTTTGAAGACAGGGCCTTGGCTGTCCTAAAACTCACTCTGTAGGCCAGTTTAACCTCAAATTTTCTTTTATATGAACAGAGATCTGTCTGCCTTATTGATAAATTTTTAAATGTGTTAAAAATATACTTCATGTAAAACTGGCTAGTCAGGTATTTTGTGTTTACACATGAGACTTGTGAAAAATTCCATACTTTGTGTTTAATTTTCTCTGAGATATTTCCTAATGCTATTGCTTCTTACAATGTGGTCCTTGACCCAGCAGTATCTTTATCAACTGTGAACTTAAAATCTCAAATTCTTAGAACTACCCTACCTATACTAAATGAAAAATGAACCCTGGCACAGCTTATACATTTATAAATCTTATTAAGTGATCCTATATATGCACTAAAATTTGAAAGCTACTGCATTTTAATATTGCATATATAGTTTAAATATTTACCTTGAGTTTAATTAGTTTTTGAGAACTAATTAAAACAACAAAATAATTATTAATATGTTTATAATCATATTTTCATCAAGTAAAAATCTGATAAGCAATTATTTCATTCTAAAAATATGCTAGCTTCCTTTCAGCATAAAATTATAAATGGTACAACTCATTTGTAAATTATAAAAGGTAGGTTAGGAAGAATAATTGACTGAGTCAAGGTCACCAGTCAGTGGTTAATTAATCTTAAAGATGCTTACTTCCAAAAGACAATTATAAAACATTAAAATATTGGCTCTTCCTATTACTCCAGTTACTTCCCATAACATCAAAATAAATAAGTAAATACTGTATGGTTTAAAAGGTCTCCAGATGTGGTGTCAGAGGAGCAGATTTTTTTAGTTCATCTTACCTGATTGTCTGTTTTGTGATTGGCTCAGCTCTTTCAAATTTAAAGTAACTGAGTCTAAATTGAAAGGCTTTTAATAGTCTCTAAGCCACAAGTTCCTCTTAAGCACTGGTTTATTCATAGTTAGGAGTTTTAAAGATTAAAGAAAAACAAAATAAAAATATCACTTGCCTTTATGTAAATGACTCATTTACTATTATGATCACTAGGTTGTATAGTGTTAGATCTCCCTCACAGTTACATGTCTCAATTTCCTCACAAATACAGAAATTTATGAAACATAAACTTAGAATAAAACTAAATAAAACATATTAGATACACTTGTGATGTACTTCCTAGTTTCTTTGCAAATAGTTTCATATTCTAATAGGTCTGTTGTCTGAATTTGTATAGATTAAATTGTATGAACAATCCAAAGCATGAATAATCCAAGTATTTCCAATAAGATAGTAAACAACTAGCAAAGTAATTAAATGGAAGAGAAAACAGACATACTGAAATGTGATATAGATTTTTAAATAATTTACATTCAACTTACATGTGGATTTAATGTGTTTCTTATAGTATTAACGGCAGGATAATTGTTACTAATGGAGAATCTGTGTAGGGGTGTAAATAAATGGAGTAATTATAAGTCAATCACCTTAATTAATAACAATGCATAAAACACTCAATAGTGAAGATTAGAATTGATTTCATGCAAATTAGGACTTATATAGGGATTCATAGTCAAGAGCAAGTGAGTATACAAGCTAATATTTCAACCACAACGATGCAGCATGAAGCATTTCAATCACACTGTGGCTCTAATACACTACATTTAAAAATTCAATAGAATCCGTTTTATAGAACTTAGCTTTTGAAATGCTCCACCATTAAACAAAGGAAAGCAGTGACATTGGTTACTTTGAAATTTAATCAAAAACAAAGTTTCTTTAGAGATACCTTGTAGGAACATTCTAGCAATAGTCAGTTGACAGTGACTTTTGACACATAGATGATTTCTCAGGTATGAGGGTCTTCATTCATTAGGGAGGTAAAAACCACTAGATGTCATGTCGAATAAATGATTTGATGTACAGTTTGATCACAAAGATCAAATAATTTTGAGAGCCAGTGGAAAGCCCTATGAAATATTTCCTTACTCAAGACTCTTGCTCACCAAGTCCAGTACTCACAAAGCAAGAGAGTGTGGAACTCACTGGCTGGTCCACACCATTGTATTAATGAAAAAAATTTAAAAATGAAGTGGTAGAGTAGAACAATCTCTTTTTATTATTAGATGGTCTACTATTTAAATACTTTCAAATAGCATGGCTATTTTAACAATTGGCTTAATATATTTTCAAGTCTAATCTTCACCTGTTAACAAAGTATAACTATGAATATGCAAATCCCTAAGGGCATTTCAGGACTTACAATACATGCACAATGAATAGGGCTACTAAATTGTTAACCCTCTACCTCTGACTTAAAACATAGAATCAAAGAAATTAATCCTCAAATTTATCTAGAACTTTAGCCTTAACTTTAAGTTATGCATGTCTGGGCATCCACCCAAAGAGTCAATTGAGTTGTGAAAAATAGAGTGATTTGGGGCCCACTCTATATAATCAATCAAAAATTGACCACATGCCACTTTCCTGCTAAAAAGAAAGCTATTATAAAAATAAACTGCTATTTATTTTATGATTATAATTAAGAACATAAAGAGATTAATTATTTCCATCAGAAAGATGGATTTTTTTTCCTAAAATCATCACCTTTAATTGTGCCTAAAAACTACTCAGAGGAAATTACTCTTCATCTCCTGGAATGTGTATTATTGGATTAATGATTAATTATCCTAAATATACTTTGGATAAAGCATACTTGAATAAAATATTTAAGGTTTCTCTTTTATAGCATGACCATCAACCTTTGTGTGCAGGTTAGCCTGCTCTTGCCTTCCAGTATAAAGAAATTAAAAATTATTAATACTCTTACATTTTATAATAGTTAGCATGCATATTTCTCTTATAAACTCATTCCTATATATGTTCTACCAAATCTATCCTGTGCCACATAGTTACATCTTATGGTCATTCCAGAAAGGAGAGTATAATTATTTTGTTATCAGTTTTGGCCATACATATATGCATTTATTTGTGATAATGTTGCACTATTGAATTTGTAACTTCAAAATTTGACCTCAAGTTTCACACTAATATCTTTCTGGTCCCGTATGCTGTTTGTGAATATGTAGCATGAAGTTTAAATACAAGTTGTTATGGTGGGCACTCTGCTTTCTCCCTCTGAGTGTTCAGAAGCTGCTACTGCCCACCAGGCTGCAAGGTTGATGTGGAGTCCTGAATGGTAAGGGTTTGCAGGATCTCAGGCAGGCTAGGTTGGAGGGGGTACTTCTCTATAGATTTTAGGGTTACAGCTCTCTTAGATGATCTTCAGTGAAACAGCTTATGCACTTATACTTTTTTTCAGGTAGAAGAGGGCTATATATGAGCCTTGGAGAGTGGAAAGGAGTTTTCAGTTTAACTATAAATCATTGACTGGAGTTTAAAGTACTTGGAATGCCATGTTTGCATAGAGAGGCATCCCAGGAATCCCAAGTGCTTGCTGGACAGGTCCTTATGGGGGTGTAGGGAGTTGAACTTGTAGGTTTGCCAAGGACTATGTGATCTTCTTCAAATAGAGGGTGTCGGGGTCAGGCTCCCCATATAAGGCTGAGAAGGCTAGACTGATCCATGACAAGCTTCAAATTGGCAGTTAAGGAGAATAGGCCTAAATCTCTGTTTCCAAAAATTGGTCAATTCCAGTCAAGTCCAATCCTCCGAAGCTGCCTCACCACCTGGCCTAAGGCAAGGACAATGGATCAACAGCAGTTTCCAGAAGTCCTCAGCTACTTCCTCAGCAATAATTTCCAGCTCCCAGGCCCCAGTAATGAACTATCCCTAGAGATGGAGCAAGATGAGGGTTACCTACCTCAGAATGCCCTAATGTGCTTTACATCAGGTCTGTGAACACACTTGGTTGTCTCTCTAGCTTGGTTATGGGAGATCAAGCATGAAAGCAATCGAGACTTCTACAGAATAAAACACTCTTTGCATTTACATATAATTAGAGTCTGGAGTATCATTCTTTAGCTAATCATGGACCCTTACAAGGCCAGGCAGAGAAGAAAGCCTGCTAGAAAATGGAGTCTTCCATTTTGTACCAAGCTCAAAAAGATCCATCTGAACGTGGTAGACTGAGACCTTGCATAGCAGGGTTTCCCCACAGGTTAATATCCAAGTAGAACTAAGTGGTAAGTTCCTATTGCTGAAGACACTGTATATCTTGATTGTAGGATATATATATATAAAAAAATCAAGGTAGTTTTGAACTAAGGGCTTCTCCTCCACTGGCCAGCTTTTAGAGCTCTGATAACAATCTTACAAAGTCTTTGGCCCTCCATTCTATAGTACTGTCCTGCCAGGAAAGATGTAATATGGGACAATAATGAAATGGTGTGGCTATTATAGAAGCACCAATGACTTTCTGATTAGTTTTAAGAGCTGCTCCACGGGATGGAATTGATGCCAGGACCTATAAACTGACTAAAATACCCATGGGTGGGTATGCCCAGGACTTGGAGGATTTACTACTGTACATGTGTTAAGGAGACATGGTTTCATACTGCTATCTAAGTAACTACATTTATACCCATACACAAATGTTGCTTTTAGTTTTAATCAGAGAAGTTTTTTTACACCCCATAAGTGCTGGTAAATGCAGAGATTCTTGCCTGTTTAAAAATGGTAAAAGTAAGTAGCTTTGGAGTTAAAGGGAGTATCTGTATCACCCTTCAAATGTTCCAAGAATATAACAGAAGAGAAGACAGACAGAATCTAAGAGTCAGAAAACATGACATTAGGATGGGGCATGCTACCTTATGGAATGGACTCGGCCCTTGCGATTAGGAACTTCCCTGTATTGAGCCTGAGAAAAAGTAGGCCTGTCAACGGTCATTCATGGATACAGAAGAGGCTCATGTGACCGTATGATTTTCTTTAGATCTATGGGCTTTAGATTGATGGTAGAAGAGAAGTCATCAGCTTCAGTAACGTACCTGCTAATGTGATTTCCATGATCCACTCCATATCTAGTGTATGTAGAGATGATACTGGTTAAACTGAGTGAGTCACAAGAAGACATCAAAACTGGAGGAAGGGTTTTAGTTTAGGAAGGGCAGAAGCTTGATGAGGGTAGGATGGGGGGAAATAAAGAGTGAAAATGAGTGTAGCCAAATTATTCTACTCATGTATATTCAAAGAATGCACTAAAATAACTCTAATGAAAACTAAATACCACATCCATTATAGAATTATATAAATAATAAGTGATAAAAGAATCGTACAGTTTCGCCATAGTCAGCAATTTGTATTTCTCTATATAGAACTGTACAAGATTCAGGATAAAGTATAAAAGTAAGCAAAATTATTTATTCTGAACTTTATGTGTACAGAACAGCATAGAGTTTTGTGTGATTTTTGGTTTGGTTATAATTTGATGATGATAACATATTTTCTTAAACCAAGGAATAAAATAACTTTCTACAAAAAAAAATGGTGAAAATAGAAAATTCATCTTTTCGTAGGCATTAATAGCTGAAAAAGGAGCTCCAGGAAATGTAGGATAATCTTGGGTGATTATATTCTAGATAAGATAGAGAAATACTCAAAAATGTATAGTAGCTGACTGTTATCTAACTTTGATACTATAACCCATTGTTCGTTTGTTTTTTCCAGATAATTCAGTCCCAGCCTTTAAACACTACTAAGTTCCTTTGAAAATTTATTTCCTCTTTTAATTTGACTCTCCCAAACTCTGAGGTGGTATTATTGAACAGCAGTATTGAATAATAGAATGTAAATCTTAAAAATTTGCATTAAAAGACTCTTTGAGCAGCAATCCTTTGACTTTAAATACCTTTAAATATCTTTGTTCCACATATCCATATTGTTATCGGTTTCTCTGTTATGACAGTTTACAACTGAAGGGCAGATATTGGAAAATATAGAGTTAAGATACATTTATTGAATGAAATTAGTCAAATACACAATTCTTGGCTTTCTATACCCCATATTGATAGAGATGGTAGTGTTTTCTGACCACTGCTCAAAATGCCTCTGTAAACATGTGCTTATATGAGGGTAACCTTCTGATAACCTCTCTGATGTAAGCTCAAGCTTAAGCTGCTTATGATATTTGGATTTCATATCTTGATAATTTAGAGATATGTTTTCTTTACAATCAAACATACCATTATGCTTTATGTTGCAAGAACTAAAAAATGTAAATTGTTTATATTATTAAGGAACCCATTTCTGTTTAGAAAAAAATATGATTGTGAACATTGAAACATTGACCAGTATAGTCAATGATTCTTGAAATCTTAAAATATAATGTACTTCACAAGGAAGTTCAATCGTGTCATTCTTTGTGCATGTGTGTGTGCATGCGTGTGTGTGTGTGTGTGTGTGTGTGATGTATCTAATATTTTCTCATGTAACATAGATTCATGATAGAGGAAACAAAAAATCTTTATGAAAATATGTGATTTATTTTAAACTACAATTATACTATAAAATATATGAGAGTAAAAGTCTAAGTTTGTTCCTAGTTCTGAATTTAAATATCATATGGATGACATATTTTCTAACTTGTCAAAGAAATTATGAATTTGCTACATATGCTATACTCTAATGTATGCCTATATGTATAAAAATATCACTATTGATACAGCTGAGGTTTAAGCATAGAGTACTTATCTAACATGTACAAGAACTTGAGTTCAATCAATATCTGCCTAATAATAAGGATATATATGATTTTCCAGTAGACCAAAAAGAAAAAAATACAATTTTCAAATAAATCTATGTTCTAATTACTACAGGCCTTTGTATGTTGAATTGTGTAACAAAAAAAAAAATAAGAAAGACATTAAAGGTGATAATTATGTCAGAATAGATTCTCCTATATTATTAATGGAGATGAAATGGCACTGAAAGATCCTTAAACCTAGGAAAAGAATTGAACCATGGTTAAGATAACGGCTTGAAAGTTCTAATTACCTACCAATGGCTTTGAGGATCAGACACAGCAATGAACAGATAGGGAGTAGTCTATAGAAACTGAAAAAAAAAAGCCAGGTTATCCCTTAGAAGTGTTAGAATGAACAGTTTCCCACCAGTCCCTGACATCACCTCAACAAGATCCTCGCAAACTACTGATGACTATTACTATAAACTACTGAATCTGTGCTATTTTAAGCCCATTTTAGCATAAACAGCTGGAACACTAATAGGCCCCATCACAGGATTATGTTATAATAGAGATAATCAGAAAGTACAATAGGATTACAAGAGCGATATTTAATCAGCTAATGGTGGCAGTAAAGGAGGTCAAGAAAAGACTGGCCTAAGAAGTGGCCAACAATAAAACTACATGTTAAAGCCAGATTGGATTTGGGAAGAAGGAAAGAGAGTGACCCAATGTAAGCAGTGACTGTCATGGGTAAAATTAGCTAGAGCTGAAAGTAAATGGACTATTTTTATCTGATGATATAGCACTCAGTAAAGTAAGTAGTATGTGCTGGCCTTTCTAACATTGGGTTAAGTACATTTTACCTTACAGATGTGTTGCCTCCCTCTGTCTGAATACTTCCAGTGTATTTCTCTGCCTGAATTTTGACAGTGAAAGCAGTTTAAACTGCCAGGGACTATAGCCGCCACCTGTGGTGTTGAAACAATGCCTATAGCTTGATTTTTAGGAGAAGCTGTAAAGGCGGATATGCTGTTAGATTTCCTACAAGCCCTCCTGTTTGCAGACATTTACTTACTGTAAACAATGTTCCTGCCTGAGAGTTGTTTCCATTGAGAACTTGGCATCTAACCATCTAGAGTTGTATTTACGTTATGCATATATTGTGTTCAACGTGTTGGTTTCACTTTGGTGCCCCTGGAGATAAATACCCATTTCACCCCAAAGTAAAGGTCGCTTTGATACATCTTCTTGGTGGCCCTCCGTGTCTTTTTTTGCCCATTTATTTCCACAGGTCTAGTCCAGCCTCCAGCCCGAGGTAACCCACGGACCCCATTAGTTCCGCTGGCCGGACTCTACACAGATGTATTTCGATTTATATATGTTGTCTATGGTTTTTATTTAATTTTATTGAAAATTCTTTTCTCATAATATACCCTGATTACAGTTTCTTCTCCCCTGCTCCTCTCGCTTCCTCCTTCCTTTCCCTCTCACTATATCTACTCCCTTTCTATTCCTCACGAGGAAAAAAAGGCTTCTAAGAGATATCAACCAAACAATACCAAAATAAAATATGGTAAGATAAAATAAAAACTGTATCATCAAGGCTTGACAAAGCAATTCAAGAGAGGAAAAACAGAATAAGAATCAGAGAACCATTGACCTACACACTAAAAAAAAAAAAAAAAATGCCTTAAGAATACTAAGCTGAAAGCTACAACGTATACGTAGAGAACTTGGTACAGACCTGACTCAGCCCTGTGCTTGCTGCTTCATTTTCTGTGAGTTCTTTTGAGCCTTCCTCATATATGTTCAAAGGACCTTCTTCCCTGCCGTCCTCCATCCTCTCTAAATCTTACACTCTGCCTCCTCAGAGTTCCCAGAGCTCTGAGAAGGACTTGAAGGAGACATCCCATTTAAAGCTGTGTATCCTGGGAATACTCTCTCCTCTTAATGTCTAGCTGTGGGTCTCTGCATCTGTTTCCCTTCACTGTAGAAGGAAGGTCCTCTGATGAGGCACTGATCTAAATGTAAGCCACCATACAAACAAACCGAAACGGGAAAAAAAAAACCATATGATCATCTCATTAGATGCAGAAATGGGCTTAGATAAAAATCCAACACCCCTTCATAATAAAAGTCCTAGAGAGATTAGGCATACAAAGAATGTGCCCCAATATAACAGATGCAGTTTACAGCAAGCCTATACTAACCTCAAATTAAGTGGGGGAAAAATTCAAAGCAATTCTTATAAAATCAAGAACAAGGCATGGTTGCTCACTCTCTCCTGACCTATTCAATTACTTGAATTCTTATCTATAGAAAAAAATTGAAGAATATCAAGGGTACACAAATTGGAAACATAGAAATCAAAGTTTTTTATTTGCAGATGATATGATAGTATATATAGTGACTCTTAATAATTCCCCTGGGCAACTATTTACACCTGATAAACACTTTCAGCAAAGCAAAAGGATACAAGATTAACTCACAAAAGTCAGTAGCCTTTCTGTACAAATAAGATGGGAATGAAGAAAGAAATCAAGAGAAACAATATATTTCACACTAGCCTCAAATAATATAAAATATGTGTTGATAACTAACAAGGCAAATAAAAGACTTCTATGAA
The DNA here is from genome assembly GCA_019843815.1 of Montemys delectorum. Classification (NCBI taxonomy): domain Eukaryota; kingdom Metazoa; phylum Chordata; class Mammalia; order Rodentia; family Muridae; genus Montemys; species Montemys delectorum. The sequence continues at coordinate 14,997 of JADRCD010199520.1, read as the reverse complement.
AAAAACTTCAAATTTAAAATTATATCAGAAGATAGAAAAATCTCCCATGCGAATGGATTGGTAGGATCAGCATAAATGAATGGGTGACCTGCAAAAGTTTTCTATAAATTCAATAAAATGTCCATCAAAATAATGACAGAACTTAAAAGGATAAGTCTCATCTTCATCTAGAAAAACAAAACCCTAGGATAGGTAAAACATTCCTGAGTAATAAAAATCTGCTGGAAGTCTCACCATTCTTAATTTCAAGTTGTATTTCAAAGCTATAGTAATAAAACCACATGAACTGGTATAAACACAGACAACTTCATCAGCGGAATTGAATTGATGGCCCAGCCATAAATTCCCACATGTATGGATACCTGATTTTTGATAAAGAAACCAGAAATGCACACTAGAAAAAAGACCACGTGTTCAACAAGCGGTGCTAGTAAACTTGTATGGCTACATGTAGAAAAATGTTTCCCATCTATCACCATGCATAAAACTCAACTGCAAATGGATTAAAGACCTCAGTATAAAACCAGATACACTGAATGTGATCAAAGAAAAAGAACAGACTAGCCTGAAACTTCCTGGCATAGAAGACTTTGTGGGAAAAAAAAAAACAAACAAACTGATAGCCCAGGCACTAAGATCAATAATTAATAAATGGGACCTCATGAAACTGAAAAGTATCTGTGCAGAAGAAGGACATTTGAACATATAGGCAGCCTAGGTAATAGGAAAAAGGTTTTTAATAACTACACATCTGATACAGATATACTATTCAAAATATATAAAGAACTTAAGAAAGTAGATATAAAAAAATAAAAGCCATTCTGAAAGTATAGTGTAAAAACATGAAATAAACAATACTACTAATAGAGAGGCTGAGACAGGAGAAGCACGATCTCAAGACTAATAAATTGTACACAGCAAGACACTGTCCTGTACAAACAAGCTGAAAGTGTATATGCATTGCATAATATTGGACCTATTTCTCCAATTACCAAATTAGAGAGACCATTGGATGACAGTCAATAAATTTCTAATTCCTCATATTTTTGGATTTCAATGATTAAGGTATGCTGGTAATATTAATTTTCATATTAAGATATTAAGAAAAAGTAATTGTTACTTCCTGTTGTTCTTGTTGTAAGAGGTGGAATTGGGATTGTGTGGATTTGTCGAAAGATTACTTTCTTGCTTCTTCTAGGGTGTAGTTTTGCTCCTTATGTTGATGTTTTCCACCTATTATCTTTGTAGGGCTGGATTTGTGGAAAGATATTGTGTGGATTTTGTTTTGTCATGGAATATCTTGTTTTTATTTTAAAAGTATTTATATATCCAAGAGAAATGTAGACAATTAAATTGGGAAGGGGTTTGTAAGAGAACAACAAAGAGTAAGACTGAGTGCTTTGCTTGACATTTGTAACTCTTGTATCAAGTTACCACAGTAAGAGCCAAGATTTTAAGCTCTACTAAATACAAAACAAACAAACAAACAAAACCACTTTACATATTTATGTTCATTTAAGAAAATATTAATAGTGATGTATTATTTTGAAATATGCAGTTAATATGTTTGGAGTTATTTAAAATTTATATTGAGAAAAACGTATGTATTTTCAGTATTGTCATAGACAAGCATCTACATAACACTGTTAAATTGATTGTTGTTTTATATCAAACAACTTTTATAATACTCATTTTTATTGTTATGATATTTTATAAATTTTAAAGAATATGACATAAAAAGATACTGTAGGTATTGAAGGGGGTCTCTGGGAGGAGTTTGGGTACAAAAGGAAAACAAGAATGTGATTTAATTCTATTTACTTAAAATATGTTTTTGAATGTTAACAAATTCAGATAAATTGAAATCATGTAACTTTTCTCATCATAATGCAATAAAACTTAAAAATAAATAAAAATAAAAGCCAACAAATAATCCAATTGAAAAGTGAATCCATATTTAAGCAGAGAATTCTCAGTAGAGGAATCTCAAATGACTGAGAAACACTTAAGGAAATGTTCAATGTCCTTAGCTATCAGGAAAATGCAAATCAAAACATTTTGAGATTCCATCTTTTAATCAATGAAAATTATATATTTTTAGTAAATTATTTTATTTATTTACATTCCATAGGTGTTCCCCCCTTCCTAGTCCCCCTTCGCAGAGATCTTCACCCCATTGCCCCCATTTGCCTTTGTGAATGTGCTCCCCCACTCACCCCCACACACCTCACCCCCCTAGCATCCCCCTTCTCTTGGGTATCAAGTCTCTACAGGAATAGATGCATACTCTTCCACTTAGGCCAAAGAAGACAGTCTTCTCCTACGTATGTGCTGGAGGCCACAGAATAGCCTGTGTAGGCTCTTGGTGGTTGGCTTAGTGTTGGGTGCTCCAAGGGGTCCAGGTTAGTTGCTAATATTTTCTTTCTATGGGGTGGTCATCCTATTCAGCTCCTTCAATTCTCCCCCCAAACTTTTCCATAGAAGTCCTCAACTTCATTCCAATGCTTGGCTGTAAGTATTTACATCTATCTCAGTCAGCTGCTCATAGAGTTTCTCAGAAGACAGCCATGCTAGCCTTCTGTCTGCAAACACAACATAGCATCAGTAAGTGTCAGGGTTTGGTGCCTGCCCGTGGGATGGATCTCAAATTAGGCCTGTCACTAGATGGCCATTTTTTAAGTCTCTGCTCCATTATTTTTGTTCCTGCATTTCCTTTAGACAGGAAGAATTCTGGGTCAAAAAATTTGAAAGTAGGAGGGTGGCCCCTTCCTTCCACAGAGGGCCCTGTCTAAATACTGGAGGTAGTCTCTTCAGGTTCCATCTCCCCAGTGTTGGGCTAAGGTCATCTGCATTGAGTCCTGGGAACCTCTCACTTTCCAGGTCTCTGGGACTTTCTAGAGCTTCACTCACCCCCACCCCCTATACCCTACCTGCTTATTTCCATTCATTATCCTGGCCTTCTGGTATCCTCCCCATACCTCATCCTGCCTACCTTTTCCCTTCCCCCTCCCATCTCCCATCCAGATCTCTCCCTCCCTCTGCCTCTTATGATTACTTTGTTCCCCTTTCTAAATGGGGCTGAGGCATCCTCACATGTTTCTTCCCTCTAGTTAAACTTCATACAATCTGTGAGTTGTATCATGGGTATTCTGTACTTTTTGGCTATTATCCACTTATCAGTGAGTTATCATGCAAGTCTTTTTGGATCTGGGTTACCTTGTTCAGAATATTTTCTAGTTTCATCCATTTGCCTGCAAAATTCATGATGTTCTTGTTGTAAATAGCAGAACAATATTCCATTGTGCAAATAAACCACATTTTCTATGTCCATTCTCCAGTTGAGGGACATCTAAGCTCTTCCAGCTTCTGGATATTACAAAAAAGGCCACTATGAACAAAGCGGAGTGGTATGGTGGAGCATCTTTTTGGTATATACCCAGGGGTGGTATAGCTGGGTCTTCAGGTAGAACTATTTCCAACTTTCTTAGGAACCGCCAGATTGACTTCCAGAGTGGTTGTACCAGTTTGCAATCCCATCAGCAATGGAGGAGTGTTCTTCTTTCTCTACATCCTCACGAGCATGTGCAGCCTTTCTGATTGGTGTAAGGTAGAATTTCAGGGTCATTTTGATTTGCATTTCCCTGATGACTAAGGATGTTGAACTTTTCTTTAAGTGCTTCTCTGCCATTAAAGATTCCTTTGTAGAGAATTCTCTAGATTCCATCTTACACTTGTCAGAATGGCCAAGATACAAGTGACAGCTCATGCTGTCAAGGATGTGAAATAAGGGAAACTTTCCTACATTGCTGGTGAGAGTGTAAGCCTGCACAGTCACTATAGAAATCAAGGTGGGATTTCCTCAGAAAGTTGGGAATTGGTCCACTTCAAGATTCTGAAATCCCAGTCTTGAGCATATACCCAAAAGACACTTCATTGTATCACAAGGTTATTTGCTCAATCTTGCCCATTGATGCTTTATTAATAATAACCAGAATCTAGAAATAATTGGCTCCCAGATTTGGCTCCCCTCAACCAAAAGAAATGTAATTTTAAAATGTAATATATTTACATGGCAGAATTTTAATCACTAGTAATGACATCATAAGCATTGTAGGCAAATGAATGGTACTAGAAAAACTCATCCTGAGTGCAGTAACTTAAACCCACAAAGATACATATGGTATATATTCACTTCTATGGATATTAATCATTACATAAATGATAACCAACCTATAATCCATACAACCAGCAAAGTTTGGTATAGAGGAAGGGATGGGGGACATGGATCTTCCTCAGAGAGGGAAATAAAATTTATTTTATGGGTGATCATGGGTTCGTGGCAGCACAAATATGAGGATCAGGTAAGGAGCTGAAGGGGAGATAGGGTTAAGACAGGTATGAGGAGAGAGACAGATAGAATTGAGGGACAGTTGAAGGATGTTATAGAAACCTAATGCAGGGGAAACTCCCTAAAATATATGAAGGCTATCCAAATAAGGATTCCTAATAGTGGGGGGAGACCCAATTCCAACTGGTCATTCCCTGTCAACAAATGATGATTCTAGTACCAGGACTGGGGTGTATTCTGTAGCAGGAAAGGTGAAGCCACCTCTATGTAAATGCTGATGGTCTCTCAGCTGCAAAAGCATCTCCTACTAGAGGACCTAATGGAAGACTGCCTGAGAGTCCAAGGATTGCTGGTGCAGACAATGCCAGACAACCATGTTTAGAAGACATACTTTCTTGTGATCAATTGGGTGTGGGAGGAGAGTATTAAAGGAGCTTGCAGGAGTGTTCAGATGAGCTCACTGCAGTGTTCTCACCTGCTCCTAGAGTCTGTGTCTTTGAATCTGCACCACCTCACCTCCAATCCCCAAGAGCAGATAGGGTCAGGTGGTGAGTAATCCAAGGCACAGGCAACAGTATTCAATTGAGGTTTTGGGCAAGGAGGTCCCATGGAAATCCCCCAAACAATCCAAGCTGTTGCTAATTCAATGAGTTGCTCTATTTAAACTAACAGCATGGCCAGATTGTTGAGGACAACACCCACACAACTCACTGAACATGGAAAAGTTGAGCTGGTATCTAGAGCACCTCTATCTTCTGGTTTCTTTGGCGCAAGAGGTATATTGCAGTCTACCAAAATAGAATTGTAAAACTAAACCCAGCCACAAAACTTTTGACCTGCCTGCAAGATATGCTAGGGCAATTATGGCACAGAACTTCTGGAAGTTGTCAAGCAATATCTGACCTGACAGAAAGCTCACTATATGAGATGGAACTTAAACTCAGCACTGCTTGGGTATCAAAGAACCAGAGATTTGAGATCCAAGAGCACTAGAGTAAAACCAGACACCACTGGTCTGAAGAATCAAAATAAATAAATAAATAAATAAATAAATAAATAGGAATAAAATGACTCATCATGGAATCAACATGTTATAGATAAAAGATAAGGATAATAGTTTTGTTCAGGAGTATGAAATAGGAGGTATAAAGAAGATAATATCAGTATGAACATGATCAAAGTGTGCTATTTGCCTATATGATGATCTAATAAAGAAGCTGTTTGTTTAACTAATATGTACCAGAATAAAAGGTTGGATGTAGAACAAAATGGTCCAAAGGAGTATTAATTAGCTCAGGAAATTGACAATAAGTAAAATGGATATGTCAACTCTGAGGCTTCATTTAAGCCTCATGTCTGTACAGTGGTATTCTGGTAAACTATTTGTTTTTAAAGGTATGATTTATCTTGTATCCATTTTGGTTATGTGTTACCTTCAGCAGTGGCTTATTTCTACATCATATCCATAAATTGACATGAAAGACCTCCACGAGGGGAGACCCACTCTCAAGTCCCGGGAAAACATGGCCACCCAAAGACTCACAAGAGATGGATCTTGATGCAACAGCATAAGGTTTATTCAGGGGAAACCAGCATACTGGGGACGAGCTCCTAACCCTCACAGGGGCAGAGAAGCTCAACCCAGAGCACAAGAAGTGTGGGGTATTTAAAGGAAAAAAAAAACAAACCAAGGGGAGTGAGGGGGTAATCAAGGAAACATGAAAACAGTGGAAAATTTCAGAGGGACCCAACCCATGCTTTAGTCAGGAGTCAGGGTCATGAGGAGTCAGGGTCATGAGGAAAACATCCTGCATACTTGTTATTCTCAAGAATGTGACTTTATCATTGTCATTGTGATTCACTGTGTGATTGACCATTCCCTGGAACCACCTAGATGGTAAGACAACCGGTTTAGATGGAACTAGCCAGCCTACATTCTTAGCTCGTTTCAGAGAAAAATTTCCATGCCCTTTAAGTAAAAGCTTACACACTATATATTTCTACTAAGTGATCTTTTCTTCTACCCTTCAGACAGGCAGGAAGATATGGACTAAAGGTTCCCATTGACCAGAGCAGCAACATCAAGTATATCATGTTCATATTTTTCAGTTAGTAATAAACCTTAAAAATTAAGATTTTGGATTATGTGATTTTTCTTTTGTCTTTTCAAACACTTAAGTGGAACGAGGGGACCTTCCACCAAGAACCACGGTTTCTGTACTTGCAACCTTTTAGAAACATTTGTCATTTAACAAGGAAAGCTTGTCACAAAGAACCTAAAGAAACTAAACTCTGTACTTTTATCATTGAATCATGATATAATATGTTGTTCTCTACTAATAGGGAAGCCTAGTTCTATGTTTTCTACATATTTTGCTTTACAAACTTTTGTGTTTGGTTGTTTGGTTGGCCTTTGTATACTTTTTTTTCTTTTCTGCATATCTTCTACTCAACTCTAAACATCTCACCTTAATCATTTTTAATTGACTTTTTAAAACATATTTCTTGTATGTGCCCTTCCCCCATCTTGAGCAGGCTAAATAGACCTTAAGTACTTGCCACTGATGGACCTTAATGACCCAGGTGGGATTAATTTCCTACAGGAGTAGAATGCCTGCTGAGCTTGCTTTGCAACATAATCCATCTGAAAGAATGGATGGGTCTGTGGGCTCTCCCTATATAAACACAGAGCTGAATATTAAACTTTGAGCCTTGATCAGAAACCTTTGTCTTGGCTTCATCCTTCTCTTGCTTACCTGTCCTTTTCATTTCCAGCCTCCCTTTCAGGTAACCCAGTTTAATCATGGCTGCTGGACAGCTACACTTGTATGTGGTTTTTATCTGTATATATGTCTGTGTACTACATGTGTGTCTGGGGCCTGCAGACTACAAAAATGGGTATTGAATTTCCTGGAATTTTAGCTATTGTCAGCTGTGTGTGTGCTATGTAGTGTTGAGAGTCTCTTCCAAGTAATTATAAAAAAGCAGTTAGTGCTCTTAACTGCTGAGCCATGTCCCCAGCCCCTTAGCTGATGTTTTATTAATATCATCGTACATGGTATTCAATTGAAAAATACTACCATCATTCTTTATAACTACTTTTCAAGAATCATCTAATCTTGCCACACACAGTAGGCTTTTAGTGATTGCAGAGCTTTTGTGAAAGCCTGCTCTTTTCCAAACATAAAAGAACTAATGTTTGAAATACAAGCAATGACTCTGTCATGGCCTATGTAATATGAGAACAATTTAATACAATTTACTGTTAGTTTATTTTAGAGGATAAATTTCTGAAGGGAGACAAACAATAAAGTCATTTGCTTGCACACAGGTTGCAAAATTTGAGAAAGTCAATAAGGAAATATCACATCACCTCTGGAGCCAGGGAATATTCATTAAGCATTTGCTATTTACCAGGGCATGTGTAAATTTGCTGTTTATTGGCAATCATATAGATGCTGGGAAGTCAGAGCTGTAAAACACAACATCTTCCCTGTTCTCACAGAGTGTGTAACCTACAAAAGGGGAAACATTTTTAAACACATAATTGGTAAGGTTTTTATGTCAACACATAAACTATTCAGTCTACAATTTATAGAAGAAAGTGAAATATTGGAAAGCCTAAATCAATTATATAAATGAAATTCACAGTTTGTGACAAGCTTAAGAAATTTTAAAAATCGTATTTGTCTTCATCTGTCCCTTCTTTATTATCTCCTTTAAAGTGCTGGGACTGGAGCCTATGGTAATGGAAGCACGTATTTATTTTGTGACTGAAGGCTTTGACAATGGCAATGGGAAGTTTTTGGGGTCTGGGGAGTACACTAGTGTTTTTTACATAAAAGCCACAGGCCACAAAGGTGTTAGCTAATTAGATCCATGCTAATTCCACTTTTAATATTCCCAAGCATCACCAGGAATGTTTCACACATCACCTCAGGGTCTCTTTGAAAGGAACAAATGTATATATCTTACTTCTGTCCCTTAACTATTAATTAGCAGACAGGCTGGGTAATTCATTCAAGATACTTATAGTATGGTAAGAAACCTCTCAGAATTTACTAGTAAATAAGACCCACATCTAAATGCCTTCCAATACTTAATTATGCAAGACACACAAAGAAGCACTACTTTGTTGGTTTCCATTCTGACCACTAAGGGTTGGTAGAAACTATTATAGAAAATGAAGCCAGTCTATTTTCTAAGCTTTCATCAGTGTGTATTAGACACAGACTGCATGTATGTTATCCATTGTGCTGAGTGCAAGGGGAAAAAGTCAAGAGCAGAGCAGGTAGGAATCATTGGAAAAAGAAACAAATAAAACCAAAGTTCCAGTCCTGAAGATAGTAGTATCTGCACAGGATATATCCCAAACCACTGCAGTGTTATACAGAGGAGGATTAAAGATCAGTTCAAATATACTACAGGAAAGTGATATGCATTGCACCCGTTAGAACACTAATAATATGCTTTCTCCTAGTTGCGGTCTCAGAATCATTCTTAGAAAGAGAACTGCACCTAATTTCTGAGTAAAAGAAAAATCACAGTCAGTCCTCCAGTTTGAGAATAAACTGCAATACGAATATAAAATTTTGCTCACAACTCACTGTGTAACTGGGTGCTTTTTAACAGCCTCAAGATTTCCTTGATAGCTAAGCAAATATACCAAGCTTCAGTAAAATAGCAGGAAAAAACAAAACTGCTTAGCAAGCAAGATGCTGAGGAACTAACTATTCATTAAAGCACAAGTCTGGCTGCTCCAAGGAAACAAGTCCAGAATGAGATCAGCATTCGAAGGCTCAGAAATCACTGACTAAGATTCCAAAATAATGGCATTATTTTTCCGCCAAATTTAAATTTTACTGACTCAAGCTCCATAAGTCTCGATTTTTAGATTTATGCCCCACCATCACTATCACTTCCATGAATAACTTTATAAAATGTTTTCTGTAATTGATTAAGCACTAAATACTTTCTAGTCTATCCTAGCCCCCAGAGCATGACACATATCACTGTTTCTTGGCAGAAGTCCCCATGATAAGACAAGAGCTTCAATCATCTCTTGACCATGTTACCTTCTTCAATTCGCTTTCCCCTAATGCCACAATACTGATTTGGGAATAAGCACTTTCCAGGAAGAGTAATATCAGATATAATGTATCAGCTATTTTTCTCCTCACTACATCAATATGACAAAAGTAACTTACAGGAGGAAGGTGCACTGACTCAAAGTCTAGTTAGATAGCATCATCATCATGGCAACAGAAATAAGAGGCAGCCGGTCACATGGCATTAGCTATAAGGAGACAATGATGGTGATTAGCTTATTTTCTCATGCTTACTCAGCCTGGAATCCCAACTCATGGAACAATATCACACAAAGTTAGGGTAGGTCTTCCCACCTTATTTAACCTATCTCAGAAACACCCTTACAAGCATGCTCATAGATTTGTATTCTAAATGATTCGAACTATTGTCAAGTGGACAGGATTAACCATCACAAGTGTCACTTCATCAGAGATAAAACAGTACAAAGGTACTGCTTTTTCAATGGCTCCACAAGGGTAATTATATTATTAAGCTATTACTAACCTAACACTAAAGCATTGTTTCATGTTGCATTTACATCTAGGAAAATTACAGAATAATTTTAATTAAGGAGACAGAGTGGTACACAAGTCCACGCATAGCTAGCTTAAGGAAAGAGACAAGATTGTATTCATTTTGTCTTTACAGTGTCTGTCCCCACACTACCGAGGGCAATTCTATCAGAATACAAATAGGTCATCTTCTCATAGCCAAAATTAGAAAGAAATTTACAGAACATTCTAAACTAACATTGTAAAATTAAATATTCTTTGGTAATCTTTAAAGATGAGTCTACTAAGACTGGACCCAGCTGCTCTTGGTAGAAACACAGAAAATTCACCTATTGAGCATTTCCAGCTTTCAGTATCTTTGGAGGGAGAGTGGATATTTACTTTTCTTTTATATAACTCAAAGGACTACAAACATTGCTTGTTTTTTTTTATTACTTTTTATTGTGGGGGGTATCATTCCTTTTCCCAGAACAAATTATCAAGTCCCCTAAAGATAAATTCAAACTTCAAATTCTGGAGATTACCTCTCATTTTAAAAGACAGTTTTATATTTTGTTTATGAGCAAGGCTTTTCAAAACTAGTCACTAGGACCCAGATTCAATCAGAACCCCCTAAAGAGTACTGAAAACAAGCATTTAAAATGAATCCTAAACTGTGCTTCCTATTTGAACACAGACCATAAGAGAAAACAGCATCAGGCAGGAGATGGGACAAGAATTTGTGAGCAGGAATCCAATCATTTGTGAATTGTTTTGTCAAGATAGCAACTCAGCTGATAAAGAACTCGGCTGGAACTGAATAGCAGAGCAGAGTTCTGGTCCTAAGTTAGGACAAAGCATCACATAGATGATACATGGAGTGTACTTTTTTCCTTATAAGCAATTTGTCTATCACAGCCACAGAGGAATACATCATAAATGTAGCAATGCTATTTTTGCTCAAAGTTGTGACTTTTCTTAGATCAAAATGTGATGTTTAAACACAGGGATATTTCCATGGGGAAAGAACCTTGAAAGGTCAGGGAATTAAAAAGTCCTCTGACAATAATATTAAGGTGATAACTCAACAGAATCTACATATTTCCAAGGCTCCAACACCATATTCCAATCTCACAATTTCTTACATATTTGGTTTACTAAGTGATATTAAAATACATCTCCTTTAAATTTTTCATATTTTCCCATTAAAACAGGCTTTCATTTGATTTTGAATTCTTATTTAAGGTCATGACATTAGCTTCTATACGTCTTTGCTCTAGGAGTATTATAAATGCAATTTTCTTTGATAAATCAAGCAGGGCCACTGAAGCAGAATGCTTCACTGTAGCCCAGGGTGGAAATGTGAGTTCTTTCATAGAAGCCAACCTAATTATCTTTTATTTTTATTCTCCCTATCAAAAGAGCACATTCATGCCTCTAAAAAGACCCTATTAAAACAGACTTCATACATTTATATATTTCAGTAATACTGTACATACTGTGAAAAAGTCAACAATGCTACTCTAGTGCTTGCTAAAATCATTAATTTCTTTCATAAACAAAGCTGTCAAAAATATTTCATTTGGGGTAAAAAATATTTTGATCCATGACCTCCTGATAGGCATTGTTATTTTGTAGCAATGAACATTTGTGCTTCAGTCAGTCAACAAGGGCCTCCTGACCACCCTTGGGTCAAATCCACCAAAATAATGGGGCAGCAAAAGGAACATGAATAAATGGAATTAAAGACAACCTCAAATCTCATTAAATTGCTTTCTAAATCAAATATTAGATAGGTTTAACTAAGTTGAGTTTCTCTTCCTCTCCAGTGGACTACTATAGAAAATGATAACATGTTGATTAAGGTAACAATAATATATCATCTTGAAGTTTTGCTTATTTTCAAGACTTAAGCCATCATATGTATACAAGTGGGAATCATATTATACTGTTATTTAATTACTGTTATGACATATAGCTTGAATAACAAATCAGACAAGAAATAAATGCTCTGCTTATAGAAGGGCTTCCAAGAATTGTCTGACACCTACTAGAGTAACTGAGAAAAGAATGTGTTAAGCAACAACATCAAAAAGGATAGTGCATATATTGCTATAACTGGCAATATATGTAAAAATAATAACAATAATAATATATGTAATATTACATAATATTTGGCAATATATGTAAAAATAATAAGTTATTAAGAAAACATTTTTGCCATTTTAAAATCATCTGGATAATATTTGATGACCACAAGGCTATTTTATCATTTAATTCTCCTAATTGCAATTTTTAGTACTTCATTTAATTATTTATTAAGGTTATTATGTATCATCCAAAGATAGGAGGATGGGCTGAGGAAACTCAGCCATTAGGAACATTTGTTCTTCTTGAAGAAGACCTAAGTTCCATTTAAAACAGTCTATAACTCTAGTCCAAATGACCTTATTCCTTCTTATGATCTCACTGAGCACAAGACACTCACACAGCACTAACACATACATGTAGGCAAAACATTTACACATGTACATTTTAAAATTCTTCAAAAAATATTGAAATAGTCAAATAAATAAATACAGGGAAAAATTCAAATAAATAAACACAGGGAAAACATCCTGTATTTACTCTTCTGTAAAAGATGCTTCTTATGTCCCCAAACTAGTATATGACATTGTAGGTGTGTGTGTGTGTGTGTGTGTGTGTGTGTGTGTGTGTGTGTGTGTGTGTGTGTGAGAGAGA
>JADRCD010199519.1:4775-20739 GCA_019843815.1 Montemys delectorum | reverse complement strand
TGGCTGGCTGGCTGGCTGGCTGGCTGGCTGGCTGGCTGGCTGGCTGACTGGCTTATACTTGTTATGGTGATGATGGATGATGTTTTATTGCGACAAAATCTCACTCAATACACCAGGTTGGCCTTGAGCTTTGAATTCTCCCTCTGCCTCCTACATGCTGAAATTATAGTTATACGTCACTGTGCCTGGCCTACAGTCCTTGCCTCTGAATCACGTGAAGACATTATCTATTTTGAAGTCATTTACTGGGTCTATAAAAAAAAACCAGTATCCCTACAAGAGAAAAGTATGTTCCAATATACTGAGTTATTTTTGGATTTTTTTTTCTCAAGATGTCAGTTATGTGATGTGACAGATATGCTCCTTATAAAACTTTATCTTGAATTCTTGTTTGCATTTTTTCTTTTTCTTCTTTCAGTTTAAAACCTCTAAAGACTTACAAAAGGAATATATATTTGAGGGAGATCTCAGACAGTCATTTCTTTTTACAAATGTGTTTACTATGATGTAAGCACCTCTGTATTTTCCTGAGAAAAGACCTAAGAACTGGAGATTCCTCATATATTTCACAGCAGATGAGCCAGAATGTCTCGGGAGTGTGTGTTCACCCATTCTGTGCATGGCAAAAGCCACAGATCTCATTCTGTCCTCTGGATCTAAAACTCGTGTTCATATTTTATATCTGAAATAGTCTAGCCTTTCCTTACATTGGCCTCATGTGAGCAAGTTATTCCTAATAGAATTTCACAGCCTCATTTGAACCATTTTATGTCTTTGAGGAAAAAAAGAATATCTAGAATAATTTTGTTGCAAGCTTGGTCCTTGCACACATATATGCATACACACACACACATATACATATATATATATATGTATGCATACACTGGACTCATACATATACATGTGTGCATACATGCATATTTACATATATACATGTATAACTGTATTTATATACATACACATGTGTACACATGCACATTCACATACACATAAATATACATCTCACATATCACATACTACATTCACCCACATAATGCATACACATGTGCACGTGTACATACACACATATACACTTATACATGTGCATTCACACACAGAGACACATCTGTGTATGCATACACATATGCACACACGAACATTCACACATACCAAAGGACTTATTCACTGGGGCACACCTATTTCTTTCTGCTTGATTCAATCCAGTGTACCTGTATTGTGTGGCTGCCCCAACACTCCCTCAAAACCTCTCTGGCTTCTTTTTGAACATGAAAAGCTGATCATTTTTGAGTTGTGTATAAAAGAACCTGTCGTTTCAACATTTTAAAGGAATTACTCCTTTACCATCCATTTTTACCATTTAATTTCCTGTTTGTTTGTTTGTTTGTTTTTTCTAGTTCTACCCAGGCTGCAGGATCTAAACCACTTCTATATTCAGATTCCAGAGATGCCAGCCATCGCTAGCACAATAGAATAATGAACCTGGAGCATTCCCAGTTATGTTTATCACCTCCCATCATTATAACAGAATATCTGAGATAATTAACCCATTTTTTTTTTCTGTGAGGGGCTGCTTTTATTTATTAACCCATTTTTTTTTAAGGTTTATTTCAGCTCACAGTTTTGATGGTTCCAGTATCAACATATCTGATTAGCTCATTTCTGTGGGCTGGGGCAAGGTAACATAACATAGATACAGTAGGTGATGGAGCAGGTACATTCAGTTCATGGCCAGGAAGCAAAAGAGAGGAGAAGGAGAGGCCCAAGATCCCCAAATCTCATCAGCGTTATGTCCCTGGTGACCAAAGGAGCTCCCACAAGGACACACTCCTCAAGGTTCTGCTACCTCCCCGTAGCACCACCCTGGAGACTGAGCCTTTAACATGTGTGTCTCTCAGGGTCAATCAAGATCCAAACGATAACATCAGTCTTAAAGACTGTTCACCTGCCAGCCAGGCAGAACAACTAACTAGACTGCTTGTCCGTCTGCCACTGGGCTCCCTTAGGCAGTCTGGTGAGAATCCTACGTGGAGAACAGAAAAAGCAGCTGCAAATGGCAGCCTTGGACTAAGCTTTCAAGAAAAAGAAATTGTCAGTGAGGCAGGAAGCCAGCGTGGTGTCTTGTGTGTGCATTGTGCACATGTCTGTGGTGTGGATTGAGGCCTGAGACAGTATACATAGTATTGCTCCAGGTAGTGAGCACTGTACTCGAGGGAAAGAAAGCTTTGTCTTCGTCTTGTTTAGGTCCTTGGCCTGGTGATGTCTGGATTGCCGGTTGGCTTCAGTGTCTGCACATTGTAACGGTCAAGTCAGGCATGCCCACGTCCTACAGCTCTTCAGATATATTTCCTCCCCATTTTCTATAAATTACATTTTCGATGTATAGTTTTCCGTAAGTGGCATAGGAAAAGAGGTACCGGCTATAGCAGCTGAATGTTTGGGCATTTTAGAATTGCGTACCAGGGAAGAGGAGAATTGCTTAAGATAACCATCACTCTGCAGGCTGAGTTTCTTTCCACCCTGAAACTATTATGTAAGTGTGACAGACAGCATGTCACCTCTCTCTGTCGTCTCCTTTCCAGGGGTGTGGTTCTTCCTCGGATTTTAACACACACACGTTTTTATGGCCACGTGGTGTGACCATGAGAAGCGTATCGCTGTGATATTAGCCCCAGCAGAGTTCCCTAAAGTGTCTCTTCAGTCACTCTCAGGGAGGTTGGTCTCTACTCCTATGTCTTCTGAATGACATTTTGGGACAATTCATAGAAGAATTTTAAAAATAAAGGAGCCAAGTTTTAGAGGAAGTACATATGTCAACTTTAAATATAGTGTTAGAATCCATTCTTTAAAAAGGCAGAAGTAATTTCCTGCCCCTTCCCGACCCCATCTCCCTCTTTAACTCTTCTGTCGTTTATGTTTTGGCCATCTGACTAAATCCCTAAAGTAAATACCATGAGGTCTTCCTGCTAATTTGAGTTCCTTCTAATACTGGAATTGCCCTTAGATAACAACATGTCCTGGGGCGAACCTGGGATATGTCACTAAGTCAGCTTATTATACAACAGTTTTCTGTCTCATAGCACAGTGTGCTCAGAGGCTCTCTGGTAGCCGCTCTCTGTTCTCTGTGGCTGACCTTCTTCCATGCCAAGCCGGGTCTACTGAACTGTTAGCCTTTAGGCCTCATTTGGGGGAGCGGTGGGGGGAGATGCATCCTTCTGTAAGAGATGGCGGTTAAGGATGCTGTTGATGGTAGTGTGCCAGCTAGTGAGCTTGTCTGGGGTGAGTGGCAAGAGTGAGGGAGGAGCTGTGACCTGAGAGAGAAGGGTAAAAGTTTCCACCTGCAGAGGGACGACAAGGCACCTAACCCAGGGACAGGCACCTCTGTAAGCAAAAGGAGGTTCTCTGGGAGTGAGCTGCAGTCTCGTGCCAGTCCATTCACATCATTCACATTGCTCCATCTTGCAAGTGCTCAGAGTTCCACATTGAGGGCTTCCATATGCCCCCTTTCTCCTTGGTTCCTGACCACCCTCAGCAAAGACCCTTGAAGACTAAAAAAAAAAAAAAAAAATGATGCTCCGAGTGAGACTTAACCCTGTCTGAGGGACGATGGCCAGTTTCTCCCTAGACTTCTCCCCTGACTCACTTAGTACATCTGCATCCCTGCATTTGCACATCTGCTTCCTTGAGTTTGCACATCTGCGTCCCTGAGTTTATTTTGTACTTGCAGTTGCTTTGTGGGTTTGCTGGGTTTTCTGTTCTATTTTCTGTATTTTTCTGACCTTTCAAACCACAGTTACTTGCCCCTTAAAATGGGATCATTTTCCTTGGGAAGGATGTTTTAGGGTACTCACTATGTAACCCTGGCTGTCCTGAAACTCACTGTGTAAACCAGGCTGGCCCCAAACTCATGGAAATCCACCTGCCTCTGCCTCCAAATGCTGGGATTAACCCAGCAGTTTATTGGTTTTCATTCACCCATAAGCACAGGGCTACCCCATGTGTCACCTACAGATGGTATTTGGTCAGAGGTGACCCATCATCACAGAAGTTAGACACAGACACTCATGTCTTCTCAGATTCCTGACTCTAAGTCAAACGTACCTTATGTCAGCCTGTCTTATAGTCTAGAAGCAACAAACAACCAAACAAAAACAGGCAAGTAGACAGAGGGAAGCCATGTCTGTGGAGGCAGAGAGACAATACTAGAGACAAGTGTGTAGAGACCCTTTCAAGTGCAGGTGGGGAGACAGAGACAAGATGGCAGAGCTTTCTCGAAACTTCTTTCTTCATGACTCCAAAAAAGAAAACGGAATTTCTTCCCAGTGGGTTTTTTTATATACTTCCCTAACTTGTTTTTTTATTTGCGATAAAGACTTGTTTTAAGGTCTCCCCACCCTCTACTGGGTCTGGAATGTTACATTCTAACTTTAGCTGAGGTCTCAGACTCAGACTTCTTCTTCCAGTTTCAACCCTGAGCTCTGTGGAAGCCAGTGACATTTTGTACTGAGCCGCCCCCCCCCACCCCCCACCCCCCGCCTACTTCCTCCATCCCCCACACACTTTCTGGACTCTGCTGTGGAAGCCAATTGTCACGTGTGAGACGGGATATGTTCAGTAAAATGCGGTGAGCATGTTGCCTGAATGGAAATCGCACGTTGGGACCTGGGCGTGAAACTAAGTCCTTAAGACTGGCTCAGGTCCTTAGCAGGTAAAAGGCCTGCTAGTGTTTCCAGCCAACAGGCTCACTCTTCGGCTGCTGTGTTATGGTCGTTGGATAAACCACTACAAATAGTCAGGTGAGCTGAGTGGAGTGCTGGGGTTAGAGCACCTGATTCGGGTGGTCTGCTTTTCAATATGCCGTCTTATTGGTGAGTTTCTGGGAAAGTTGCTTTTTAGACAGCAGTCGTCTGTCTGTTCACATTGTAAGCCTCCAGCTGCTGCGCGCTCTCTGGGTCTCTCCAAAGTTTACCTTTGAATAAAGATATCCATCCTACATCTCAGCCAAGGACTCTTCGGAGTCTGATT
This sequence comes from Montemys delectorum, assembly GCA_019843815.1. Lineage (NCBI taxonomy): Eukaryota > Metazoa > Chordata > Mammalia > Rodentia > Muridae > Montemys > Montemys delectorum. The sequence continues at coordinate 15,717 of JADRCD010199519.1, read as the reverse complement.
TCTACTGCTCTGAAATTTCCATTTGGAAGAGCGAGGAAGCTTTCTGTCGCCTATGACATAAGGCAGCACTTGAATCAACTCAGAACGTCCACTGCCTGTCTGTCCTGTGTCATCAGATTCTCTACAGCCAGGCTAGCTGTGAGCGGTGCTCTGCGGGTCTCTGTGTTGGGGAAGAGGGAGTGGGTATACATTTGTGTGAAAGTGTGCGTGCACACGCAGGGATGCACACTCATGTGTTTCTGTGTACACAGGTCAGAGATCGGCATTGGATCCTCTATTTGTTCCTGGTGATATTTTTTTTTGATGCAGGGTCTCTTACTGAACCTGGAGCTCACTGATTGGCTAGACTGGCTGGCCAATGAGCTTTATCCACTTTTCCTTTTTGAGACAGGGTCTTTCACTAGGACTGGAACTCACCAATTCAGCTAGGCTAGCTAGTCAGTGAGTTCCAGGGACATACTCATACTGCCTCCCAGCCCCAGGAATACAATCTCATGTCACTGTACCCTGGTTTTTACATGGGTTCTAGGGATTAACCTCTGGTTGTTGTGATTGGCATTTACTGACTGAGCTGTCTCCCTAGCCTCACAATTGAACTCTTAAAGAATGTAGTGTGTGTGTGTGTGTGTGTGTGTGTGTGTGTGTGTGTATGTGTGTGTGTCTATCTGTCTGTCTGAGTATGTGTGTAGAGGTTTCTGCTGACTGCTGGAAATAGAACCCCATGTTTTGCAGTATCACTTTCCTTTTTAGTCAGCCCTGATTTCCCAGGGGACACTTCCTCCAATAGGAGATTTGGGCTTTAGTGGCAGATTTCGGTCCTGCAGAAGCATCAGTTCAAAGAGTGACCAGGCAAATACAAAGAGACAGTAGGCCTCTGTGCTTGTACTATACCAAGTCTCAAATCCATCATGCTCTATTAAGAAAGCTGATTTAATTGTCAATATGTGACTGCTGAGATGGCAGAGAACAGTTACATTGTTAAGTTATGAGACTGTCAGGAGCTCAAAGAGGAGAGGAGCTGGTATTGCCCTGGAAACATGTAGCACAGGAGGGGCCTCTCTACATAAACCACAACAAAAGATAGGGAGGCCAGACAAGTCTGCTGGCGAGAGTCTGAGACATGAGCAGGTAACATGTCGGTGTTCTAATTAGCAGAGAACTTCAAGTAGCCTTTAAACGAGAAGTTGGTGGCAGCCTGAGAATCAGATCATCATCTAAGTTTAGAGCTGAGCACTCTATCCAACCCTGATGTTTTACACATAAGAACATTGTTGGCTCAGAGGATGTGATGGCATGTCCAACCTGTTCAAGATGGGGAAGGCTCTGGAGCCAAGACTGGTACTCCACTTCTCCTCCTCCCTTGCCCACATTATCCTGGATAGATGCTTAAGAAAATGTGGTGGGATAGTTCCCTTTATTTCTAGCTGTTTCTAGACTCTGTTGCCTTTCCTAACTTGAGGAGCCCATTGTGCTAATGGCTTCTGAGGGCAGCACATTGTAATCAGCCACTTGGTGGACATAGCATCCTCCCCTTTGATTACATTGATTCATCTTGCATTTATTCTTTCAAAGTTTATCTTCTATGTTCTCCGAAGACTTGGTCTCATACTTGTTTAGTCTTAAAAAAAAAAAAAAAAAAACAAATCTTAAAAGAACATCTAGCAGCTCTTGTACTACCTCACTGAGGATTTTGATAGCATTTCCATTTGCTCTTTCCCAGCCCTTGCTGCTATTCAGCCTCTGACCCTTATTCACTAACCAATTAGTTACTAGAATCTTCTAATTTCAAATACTGTATTAAATGCATGCTTGGGTACAAAAGGGACAAGGGCCAGGGGCCAGCGTACCCCAACACTATCCCTTAGAAGATGAAGTATAAGCTAACAGAGACAGAACACGAGATACAGAACCCGTGAGGTCATAAGGACGAAAGGAGGGACACCGCCAGTGGTGGAAGTGAAAGAGGACCTCGCTGAGGCGGTGCCTTTTGCCCTTTGGTCTGAAGGAAGCAGAGTCTAGGTGGCCCCAGGGTGTACAGCTCCTCATGCAGAGCCAAATGACGCGTTCCAGGAACAGCAGAGAAACCTGCAGTAAAAGGAGTTTCCTTAGGGGAAGCCTTGGAAAAGTGAGATAGAGCTATAACCTCGGGGCATGGTGCACCGGGAAAGGAGTGTGGGTCTTACAGTGGCTTCATAAAAAGCCCACCATGGTATTCCTACAGTGTCATCCAGGTTGAGTTGAAGAAGCTGTGACACAGTGTGTTAAAAGTGGGATTCAAGGAAAACAGACCGTGTCATAGCCATATCAGTTCCTGGTGGGCTCAAGTGACTTCGAGATTTTCTTTTTATGATGTATAATCAGTATGCCCTTAAAAGGCACAGGGAAACAAGACCCGAAAGTGACCTAGCGCACAGACCCAGATGAGCCAGTTACATGAATTCTGCATAGCTCCACAAGTCTGCTCGGGATCTCCTCTGAGTCCAGAAAAGCTGGCCTGTATCACGACACCTACATGTTCACATAGCATGTCCTTGCTGGAAGAGCTCACGGGATGTGTTCTTTCTATATCAGTTCCTACAGGGCAGTTACTCTTCTGCTCCAACGCCCGTATGGCTGTGGAACACGTAGGAAGGCCCGGAAAGCTTGGTCCGCACAGGCAGGAAACTACGCGCTCGGTCAGGATTCCAACTGAACCATGTATTTGTAGCCTCAGTGCTTAAGCTTTTCAAAATCATGAAATGCATCCCAGCTTTACGTTCCAGTGTAAAGGGACCTTGCTAAGAAGGTAGTACACATCACCGCACACAGCTCACTTGAAAATATGCACATCAAATCCTGTTCATGAATATAACCCAGCACTGCAGTGAAGGCTCAGCAAGTCGGGATTATTCCAGAAGTGCAAAGAATTCAGACATAGAAAAGCAATGGATATAACTGATCATATTAACAAAGTAAAGGAAAAAAATTCTTACCTGTTTGTAAAAATAGTAGTTGATAAAATTCAGTGAAACTTAATTGCTAGAAAAATTTAAGAGTATTTGCTTAGTATTAAATATCTGTGGCTAGTAACAGATTTGGGAGAACACAGTGTGTGGGGGTGGGGTGGGGTGGGGGTTGGTGTGGGTGTGTGGTGGTGGTGGTGGTAGCTGTGGTGGGTTCTTTTCTTTTTCTTTTTCTTCTTTTTTTTGATTTGATTTTTGGTCTGGGACAGTGTTTCTGTCTCTGGCCCTGGCTATCCTGGAACTCGCTTTGTGGACCAGGCTGGCCTCACCTCAGAGCTCTGCCTACCTATGCTCTTGAATGGCTGGCATTAAGGGTGTATACCTCCAGTACCTGACTGGAACACAGAATATTCTGATTAAGTTTCGAGCTTACATTCCTATCAGCAGTGTATAAGAGTTCCCTTCCGGGTACCCCATCTGCATTTGTTAGTATTTGTTTGCATAATGATTGCATTTTGATTTTAATGTGGTTTAATTTTTATTTCTCTGGTGGCTGTTAAAGTTGAACACTTTTTCATACACTTATTGTCCATTTGCTCTTTATTTGTGAGAACTGGCTGCTTATTTCACTGGCCCATTAACTGGTTGGGTTGCTCACTCAGTGCTACAGAACATCCCCTACCCACTGAAGAGAAAAATAACATATCCAAGAGGTTATAGGAAAGGACAGACCATGCTAGAATAGCTGCTAAGCAAATGAGGACTAGCTAGGCTCCAATCAGATGGCAGGAATTAATACACACCTTTCACAGATTACTGAAGGTTAGTGGTTTGACCACTCCAGTCAGAGTAGCAAATGACTAAGAACAGGATTCTCAAGAAATACACCTGATCTTCACAGAAGAACAACCTTAAGATGAGGAACTGATAAAGGACAGATAACTAGAAAGCACGTGTCATTATCCAATACCTAACAAAATAAGCTTCAAATAAAATGTATCAAATATATAAGAAGAATCACTTACTATTAAGGAAACTGCATAGAAAAAATAATTTTAAGCACATAGACCAAACATAGTGAATAAAACAAACTGCAGATGTAAACACATAAATTAACGCCGACATAGTAACAGAGGCTTACTTCAGCGGGTGGCGAGGCGCTAGGGATTCAGCCCAATAGCCTTGTGGGTAATCAGCAGAGGCTGTACTACCCAGCTACCTCCCAGCGCCAGGGGATTTACTTTTGATTTCAAAACTTACTACAAAGTTACAGTAATGGAGGTAATGTGCATTACTGGCATAAGGCTAGACATGTAGATACAGTAGTCTTGAAAGTCAAAAAGAAAAAGGCGTAAGTAAGTATAAGCTAGTTAATTTTCAGTAAGAGAGCCAGGACAAATGTTGATCGAGTAGTTCCTACAAAATCGGGTGGGAGGGGCTAGGGGTGTAGGTCAGTGGCGAAGAGTGTTTGTTGTTTGCAAAGGACCTGGGTTTGACTCTTCTCGCCCATGTGGTGACTCAGAGCTGTCCAGTTGCAGATGACCGGGTGCCCTCTTCTGACCTACACGGACAAATGTATACTCAAGCAAAACACTTATAACCTTTCCCAAATAAAGAAGTCACTTTTTAAATGTACTAATGGTCCCGGGATAAAATATTCACGTGCAGAACAATGAAACGTTAGCCTCACCCTCTCTACAAGAGTCAGCTCAAAAGCTGATCATAAACCTGAATGTAGAAAACTAAAATCATGAAGCCTTTAGATGGTCTTGGTTGGGTACAGATGTTCCCAACCGTGGGCTGGCAGGGTAGGTGTGGACCTTCACCCAGCTTGGGGCAGGCTGCTGTTTCTTAATCATGGCAACAAAAGCACAAGCGATAGATAAAGGGTTAAATTAGATTAGTTCAAAGTCGAAAGCATGCACTTCTGGTGTCTGAAAGAGTCCACACAACAACGCAGGGGGTATTTGCAAGCCCCGAGTCTGAAAAGGGAACTGTGTCTGGAACATAGAATTCCCACAACTCAACAAAAGTATACCTCAATTTAAACACAGGCAAAGGATTTGAAAAAAGAAACCTCCAAAGACAGTGGCCCAGAAGCACTTTAGGAAGACGTTCAGCACCATTAGTAATTAGTGAAACCCACCAGAGGCACCAGCCACACCCACTAGGACATCAAGGTTGAAATAGCAGATAGCACTCAGGGTGAAGTTGAGGTCTACGTACAGAGCTAGTGGCAAAGTAAGATGGTGCCTGCCTTGGAAACAGATGGGCAAGACTTGAGGATGTTCATCACACCACGTGACTCAGCAGACTTCACCTTACAGCCAGTGAAAACATATGCCAGGCAAGAACTTACAAATATTCTTAGCAGCTGAAAGACCCCCGTAGGGAGACCCTTGCTCAAGTCCCAGGAGAACGTGCACCCAAGGAAACCCGAGAGACCATCTTGATGTAAACACAGGAGGTAGTTTAATATTGGAGCTCTGGGTGGACCCATATCTCACACAGGAGACAGAGTGATCGACCCCAAGGCTCAGGGGTTAGGGGTTTTTATAGGAAGGAGGTCTAGGGGAACAAAGGAATTAGCATAGCAATACATAATTGGCTAATTCAAATCCAGCTAGAATATGTGAGGATCAGAGCATAAGGAAATTCCTAAGGGTGGTATTGAGGCAGCAGGGCATCTGGCTGGCCTCCAACCATACCTCATCATTCAGTTGGGTCATCTTGCTCAGACAGGTCCCTGCTTGCCTGAGCCCACCTAGACATGTCTTATCTATCTCTTCTTGGCCTGCTAGTTCCCAGAATGTTCAACAGCTTGCTTGCTCATTCCCAGGCCTATGTGGGCAAGCTTGTGCTGGATTTTCAGGCTTATAATTCTTCTACCTGGCCAGCACAGGTCGTAAGCTTTAGTTACTCCTTTTCACAGCTTGACTCAGTAGTCCCCAAATGGCCCAGATGCCCACTAACTGGTGGATGGATCAGTTAAATGTGATGTACTTAAATAGTGAAATATCATCCATAAAAAAGATTAGAGGTCTAATGAACCTTGAAAGGTTTTTCTGAGGAAGCTGCTGTTCATTTCGCTTGTTTCGTTTGTTTTGTTGGGCTTGTTTTGTTTTGTGTTTTTCGAGACAGGGTTTCTCTGTGTAGCCCTGGCTGTCCTGGAACTCACTCTGTAGACCAGGCTGGCCCCGAACTCAGAAATCCACCTGCCTCTGCCTCCCAAGATTAAGGTGCTAGGATTAAGGATAAGCACTACCACCACCCAGTGAGAGAGGAGCAGTTGTAAAGCACAGGATCTATTAAATAGAGCATAGAGTTTAGATAACAGAGAAGATAGGACCATCCTGGGGGCACATCTAAACTGCACAATTCACAGCCTAAAATTACACCTTTGAAAATATAAGTGAGGATGAATATAAATATACAAAAAAAAAAAGACATGCTAAAAACATTCACTCTTAGTTTATTTTTAATTTTTATTACAAAATATTTTAATATTTATAGCAATAACACTAATAATGGCAGTATGACTTTCTAGTGGTATATACGGATTGCTTGTATGTTGCATGTTATAACAAAGAGAAAATGACTTCCATAGATGGAAAAAAAAAGAGCCCCCAGCACATGCATTAGGAAAGTAAGCATAGTTAAAAAGGAGTTCTTCACCCACTGAGGACCAAGTATAGAATAACCTATCGCAGGTGGTGTCAAGACCTGGCTGGCATATCAGTTGGCAGTTTGGAATGAGCATTACAGAAAGTAATCTTGGCAAGCTTATAGAGAAAAGAATTTCTCGGGGAGACATTGGGTGGCTCGGCATCCTTGGAAAGCCGAGGTCAGAGCTGAAGGAGCCTCCATGTGTCTGGGGAAGAGGATAGTTAGACCAGGATACTCCGTTCTGCACTTCACAGTGCTCTAGGCATACTGCTGCCACAATAATGAACGCCCTGTCTCTGCACTTCTCTCACTCCCTCCATTTGATGGGGGCAGAAATGTGCAACAGCAGAGCCCAGGTCATGGGCCTTCAATGTTAGTGTGGAAGCGGGAAAAAGAGGCTCACCTACGTTCCACTTCTGGGGTATGAGGCAGGGCCCCGTAGTATCTCCCCAGTAAGAAGGTGCCCAAATGCAGAGGAGTCAAAAAATGACAGATTCCCACTAACATTTGGAATGACTAAAATTAGAACCATACTTTCTATCACAAACCAAAATAAATTCCACATGGATCCAGAATTTGAATGTAAAACTGGAGATCATAAAAGCACTTACAGAAACTATGCATGAATATTTATGGGATGTTGGTTGAGGGAAGTTGCTAAGCATGGTGTAAATACCAGAATGCCATTAAAACGTTTGATAGAGAATATTGAGTGACCCAGAAAATGGCCCGGGGTGTGGTGGAGAGCTTGTACAGCACTTACAGGCCCTGGGTTTGATCCCCAGCACCACAAAAACAAACGTGTATGTAAAAATAGATATGATTGCATTTTAAACGCATTATCACATTTTAGTAAAAATAAATAAATATATATAGCCCTACCTCTGAAAAAATCAGAATGGCATATGTTGGAATACAAGCATGGGTTCTTTACCACTTGGTGATGGTCATTAGAGATGGTGACAAGGTTTTTTCTGACTTTCCTCACTGTACCAATCCTCCCCCCACCCTCTAAAATTATTGCTCATTTTTAAATTTGGAAAGTGAAGGATTCAGATGGTTGAATGAGAATATGTAGCATGTGGGTCTCCAGAGGCAAATTAAATGCTAACCTCCAGCAAAATGAGGGTTAACTTTGCAGATCAGGTCAGGGACGGTGCTCCCCACGCCCACCTGTGTAATTACACTGCAGGGTGTTGGACTGTGTTCCGTCTGCTGGCACTTTTAAAAGGAGGATTAGCTGATGGAACCCCTCTCCCTCGAGCCTGATGTTTCCTCTTACCTCCCCAGCATGGTGTTTTGGGTTTGGATTTGCTGTGCGTTCCTTGTCTTGTTTTTAAGAGAAGCCATCTGCTTCAGAATGCTTAGTTCATGGTGTTGGCATCTGAGGGAAAGCCAGCTGCCTCTGTTTCATTTCTTCCATTGCTTTACCTACAAAGAACAAGCCACCCCAGCGTTTCTGGTTCCACGACCTTTAGATTCCTAGTGTTTTGTCTTTTCTTCTCTGGAACTCCATCTCAGCTGAGGATTTGGTATAAGACACAGTGGTACCCTAGCCAAAGGGGAGTCTCCCTCTTGGAAGACAAGGCCTCCGGAAGCCTCGATGGTAAAGATGAGGAAGGCCCTTCGTGGTCCAGAAAGACTAATCAATAGCATGTCCTAGAAATAGAGCAAGCCATCTGTAGACAAGGAGAACACATCATTCCACTTGATCTCACTCTTGTCACACAGTTGTTCTTCCTATGAGGCAGGGGATTCATGACAGTTTCTCGTGTTAAATGTCCTTAGTCTTCCACATTCAGATAAGAGCCAAGTAAATACCATCTTGATGGGGTTTTTTTCTAGCTGAGATTGGCACATTTCAATAGTTCTTCCTTCATGTTTAAAAATAAAAACTTTCTTGCTAAACAGACTCTCCTTGGGGGTCCCATTGAACATCTCTGCACACTTTCCTCTCAGTTGGAAACAGATGACTCTGAACATCTGCATTTTTCAGGGGATCCCTGGCTTCATCCTGTCTGCTCATGAGGGAAGCCTGTTGCTCTTAGGCTGGAGTGAGGTTGGCATGCAGCTGCTTCTGGTGTTGGAAGACTTAGTGATACAGTTTCCAGCCGAGTTACTGTGCAAGGTGGCCATAAAACAGCATGAGCCTGTGTATTTGGGCCTCACATCCCTTAAGAGCCTGTGTACCACCCTCATGGTTACATGTTCTGTGATTTTTCTTCTTAAATTGACTTGGATGACAGAGAGCAGGACTAGCTAGATAAAAGGGCAAGGACGTCTCTCTTTCCTCTGACAGAAGCAGCAAGGATTACTCTCAACACAGCTGCTTTGGCATCCACAGAGGATGCCACATGTTGGTCATGGGAACTGAAGACATGGTGGCTGACAAAGAAATGACGGATACTGTTGAGACATGGCCTCTTCCCTCTGGTCCCCAACCCCTGCTGTGGAGAGGGTGTAGTGGTATAAGGGACATGTGTGCAGGAGGCTTGCTCTGTATCATGGTGCTTGTCCCCATGACCGCTGTCACACCTGAGTGCAGCCAGTCTTATCAGCCCCTCTCATTGCCTCTTCTAGGAGCAGCCTATTGCCAGTTCATGGACATGCTCTTCCCCGGCTGTATTAGTTTGAAGAAAGTAAAATTCCAGGCAAAGCTGGAGCATGAGTATATTCACAACTTTAAACTACTGCAGGCATCCTTTAAACGGATGAATGTTGATAAGGTAAGAGGTTTGTTAATATCCCTGTCATGTACTCTTTACCGTTGCCGTTAATATTTCATTATTTTTTTTTTGAATTGTGTTTATGTGCATTCATACGTGGGTCTGTGTGTGTAAGAGCAGTGCCTGCAAAGCCCTTGAGATAAGAGCTCCCCAGGAGTCAGAGTTGCACGTGACCGAGAGCCATCCAATGTGGGTGCTAGGAATTGAACTCCAGTCCTCCGAAAGAACACGGCAGATGCCTTAGCCATCTACCCTTAAATATTTTGTAATCAAAAATGAACAAGTCTAAGGGGTATGCTTAGACAACTCCCCTCGGGAGCTGGGGCGGGGCGAGGGGGACCGACACAAACAACAGCTCTGAGTTCCTGAGTGCATGGGAGGTTTTAGTTTTAAGAAGTCCTTAGACAAACCTCTTAGCGGGAGTCCTAACCGTTAGCGTCCCTCGTTAGCTTCTCAGTGTTGCAAAGGAACTTTTATATTTATGTTTACTCTGGAGTTCTTTGAGTATTTTGTTCCTTTGGAAAAACAACTTGTTAACACGGGGACCCAGCATGGGTATGAATCGCAAGTTCCAAGACTGAAGCACAGAACTGACATTTTCCAAAGGTCTAAGCAGGCTCCTCTGTAGACGAGGACTAGGACCCTCCTTCCTTGTGGTTAAGGGACCGAGGAGATGCAGGCAACCAGCATAGTCCATCCCTTAGACTCCAGTCTTCGTGAGTGTTGCTTTTCTCCTTCAGATTATAATTTTTGCCTTAGAGTGACACAGATGGAAATCCTTCGTGCCCACTTTCTACGCGGCTAAGACCCACCGGTCTCCCCAGGAGTGCTGGCTGCCATCCAGATGTTCACTTACTAATATGTGTTCATTATTTAGGGTGTATCTCCTAGAATGAATTAGCATAACAAGGCAGGAACTGTAAACAAGGAACTGTAAACAAGGGGAAAGAGATAAGCTAGCTGAGGAGAAACATAACTCTTCGAAAAACACTATTAATAAAAGGAATAAATAGGCTACAGGATAAAAAGACAGATACTAGGGTACAAGAGAAGAAGAAGGCTAGAGGACAGTTTAATAATTCAGTACGACTCACTGCTTCCCTAAGCAAGAAGCATTTCTGAGCAGAGTGTGGAGAAAAGCCGGCTTCTTTTCTCAGAGTTTGTATTTTATAGTGTATGCTCCTAGCCAGCCAGGGTAGTTCCAGCTTCTCTGAAGTCTGAGGCAGGAGGATTGCTCAGGCCTACGAGTTTGAGAACATCCTGGAAAACACATGCAAGACCGCTATTTCAAATCAAAAAGAAAAGAAAGAGAAAATACGTTTCTCTGAAAACTCTTAACTTGTATTCCTTCCCGCTGTGCCTAACTTCCAGGCAGCACACCTGGCTGTGCAGGCGCTCCTTACTTTTAGGAAACAACCTGTTTTCTTTCCCCTTTAAATCTGCTCTTTTAAGCCAGGCGGTGGTGGCACACGCCTTTAATCCCAGCACTTGGGAGGCGGAGGCAGGTGGATTTCTGAGTTCGAGGCCAGCCTGGTCTACAGAGTGAGCTCCAGGCCAGCCCGGGCTACACAGAGAAACCCTGTCTCAAAAAACCAAAAAAAAAAAAAA
>JADRCD010199518.1:0-23415 GCA_019843815.1 Montemys delectorum | reverse complement strand
GGGGGGGGGGAGGTTTCAAAGTGGGGTCTCAGCATTTTATACCTGGGCCCTGATGTTTGCTTCTCTTTCCCCACCCTCTTCTCCTTGTCTCCCAGCTTCCCATCTGCCTTTAGATACAAAGCCTTCTTCCCCCATGCATTTAAGTCCCATGGTGTTAACCCTTCATTCAGGCTGCAAACTAATCTGTGGGTTGAGCTGACCCAAAGGCATCAAGCAGATCAGTGGAGCCAAAGGCTCTGTCCTGTAGTAAGAAGACCCTAGGGTGATAGAGCTTAATCTTCAGAAGGAATCAACCAGTCCAGGGGAGAGGGTAAGGCTGGCCACAGAGACTCTATTTAACTCATGACCACCTGGCTTAAGGGGCAGATGGCTGAAGGTCAGAGGGAAAGTGGGTACTCTCTTGGGGCAACCATACTCAAGAGCAAGCTCTCCCCTCAATGTGATGCTAAGACACAGTTGTTGAGGAGGAACAGCAGCTGCTGTCCTTTCCTTGTGGTGCTTTCTTTAGAAAACAAACACAGCCTTTAAGAATTCATTCCACTTGTCGTCTTGATCTGTTTGAAAGGCTCTCTCAGGACAGTAAACTACTTAAAATGGGTACGTGCTTATTAAGTGCCCAGGGTGTCCAGACAGCTATGCAAAGTGCTGTGTGCTGTGTTAAGGGAGAGCTCGACAAACAAAGGATCTGCTTTAGGCAAAAGTAATATGTCCTTTGTGGATTTGTGCACAAGACTTCAACTGGGCCGAAATAATGTGTTTTAAACTTTGCCTGGAAGAAATCCATATTGTGAAAAAGCCTTAAATAATTTTGGCGGAAAACTCAACAAAGAGTAGAAAAATCAATCAAGGTTTCGAGGTTAGGGTAGGTGAAGCGTTTTCCCTTGTGTTTTACATGTTTTTTCTTTTATCCATCAAGATGCTGGGCTGGATTCTACCATACAATAAATAGGAAATTACTAACCTCATTTGGGAAACTAGTCTTTCAATCAGTTCAGTTAAGTGAGGATTTTCAAATGCCTTCCATGGGTCCAATCTTGTGCCAAATGTGTGGAGGATAAAGGAGAATTCTTGGCATCGTCTTGCCATTGCGAGTTTGCTGGAGGAGAACAGATGAGTCAGTGTTAAGAAGTAATGAGAAGACTTACAGAAACTACCTCCTGCGTTCATTCATTCTCAAAGTAGACCAGCCATGGGATAGCCAAGGGCTTGGGGGACCATTGCAAAAGCTTTTGAGTCTTGGCCTCTCATGGATTTTTTTTTTTTTTTACCTGCTCTTAATAGCATTATTTTTTCCACCTGAGTTTCTAGGAGTCCTTATTGATTTAGTGTCACTAATGTTTGTTCTCATGCTGATGCTCTGACTATAGTAGAGTCTCTGGACTTCCCAGGTAAGGCTGGATTTCTCTTTATTTGACATAAGGAAGGGGAATAGAGCTGCCTTTAAGCCTTGAGTGACTGTGTCTGAAACAGCTGAATGGGCCCTGGGAAGAATCACACTTTTGCTGCAGGTAGGACTATTACAACTGTTCCTTTGTTTTGAGATGAGAGAAGTTTTACTCTTTTCTAATGATAATGGTCACCTCCTGGCCTAGGGGCCTTTACCTTAGGCAAACCAAGTTTTGACACTTCAGTTTCACAAGCAGAACTATCAAATGTCTTAGCATGTCTTTTTTGGGCATGTATGTATATTAGACCTTTGATTGCAAGGGGCAAAGTTGAAAGGAGACAGATAAGTGATATTTATTTAGTACAATAAATGTAGAAATAAGTGGGAGAATGGAGTTGGCAACTAGAAAGCTAACTCTCTGTCTCCATCTGCCTGGGGTTTCTTGTTGGTCTCTGAGTGAAACAGTACTCAGTACTCAGAAAGGGCCATTCTGCCCAGCTCTGCGTGGACTTTCAGTAGAAGTCTCTGTAACATGACTCTCATTCTAGGATCCCCAAAGGTACCCGTAGAACTGCATGCTGGCACCAGCCTATGAGGCACCTTTTCCTGTCAGTCAAATCACTTTCCTGGCTCTTCCAGAAACAGGGTGACTCATGGTATTTGCTGAGTCCACAGTTTGAGAGTTCTCTCTTTGCTTGAGGGCCTTGGGGAATCTTCCTGATGAATTTTAAAGTTCTTTAGTATCTATGTTAAGAAGCTTTGTAGAAATGAGTTATAAAATGAAGCAAGGTAGCCTGCTTACGTACCCCAGGATTCTGAGTAAGCTTATATTGATCTGGTAGAGAGCATCACCTGGGTCCACAGGTTGGGTTGAGTAACATACATGGTTATTTAAAATGGCAGGAGAATATGGTGTAGTTACATTAGAAACAGTTGTCAGTGGAAAAGACTCTTTAAACACCTCCCCCCACCCCCACGTTTTTCTTTGTTTGAGGCAGAGTCACATGTTACTCAGGGTGGCCTGAACTCAATATATAGTGAGACTAAACTTGAACTTCTGGCCTTCTGACTTCTATATCCTGAAAGCCTAGATGATAGCTGTGTATTGCCACAGCCAGTGTTATGTGGTGCTGGTGGTCAGACAAAGGCTTCCTGCATGATAGACATTGTATTGACTAAGCCACCTCCTTAGCTTCTCTCCAATCATCACGTGGAAAGCCAGTTAGAGCAGACAAAGAATTATAAATTGATCTGTCTTGGAAATGTGGGAGTGATTTTGACTTGATTCTCTCCGTGCACATTTTTTTAATTTGTACGGTCTACTTCAGGCACTGTGATGATCCTGTGGCACAGGAGTGAACTCCTGCATTTTAATTCGTTGCTCTGTGTACTACTGGTTTGACCACACAATCTGAAGGGCAGCATGCAAATTAGGAATACAGAGTCATTCTTTCTAAAGCTATTACGAGTTTTCAAGGTGATGAGAAAGCCTTTTGAAGCACAGATCTTTGCACTGTGTGGAGCTTGCCTGAGGATGGAGTCACCCGGGCTGAGGGGCTTAAACAGTTTAGGTGTAAGTGTACCCTTCCATGTCTCATGAAGTTGAGAGGCAGAGCATGTTTCTAACTCTGGAAGAGATATTGACATGGTCCAGGTGATTCCACCCATTCTAATTATGCATCTAAGAAAACATCTCACAATTTATAGTATTTTAAAGGAGGAAGATATTTGTAATTTAGATATGTTGTAACCCATTTGTAGTATTGGAAGATCCTCAGTCACCACATCTTTATTAAGTATATAAAATTATTCCAACAGATTTCATATCAAATCCCCCTCTCTTGTTTTTTCTTCTTATTGTTTAAAATTCTCAGGTTGTTAAATTTATAACCTTCTTTTTGTAGTAGCTTTTATACCTATCTAATTTGGGGTGAATTCATATCCACACTCTCATGGTCTGAGAAACAACAGCTCAACTTTTAGACAAGAAAGGCATCTAACCAGTGGTGCTTTAAAAGGTTGCATTGATTTATAATGCCTGCATTTATTATGCAAAACTAGAGAGAAGTGCTGTATCCTAAGGAGAAAATGGCAGTTTTCTACAAGCCATATAATGTACCTTAAAATAATTCAAGTAATATGCTTCATCTCAGGATTTTCATTAACTCAAGCAGCATGTATTATAAAAATATATCCAGCAGATTTGTTATTAAAATTCTGAAAATTTTTAAAGAAATCTATAAAACACCTGTATGAAAAAGTTTTCAAAAATGTTTTAAAAAGAGAATAGAAATTTTACATGGTTATTAATAAAATCATGATAAAGTCATCTATTGCAACACCAATAAGTGGCCTGATTTTTAATAATGCCATTGCACTCTGTCTTACTTAGGTTTTTATTGCTCTGAAGAGATGCCATGACCAAGGCAACTCTATAAGACATTTAATTGGTGATGACTTACAGTTTTAGAGGTTTAGTCATTATCATCATGGTGGGAAACATGGTGTCATGCAGGCAGCAGGAAGAAAGACTGAGAATTCTACATCCATATCTGTAGGCAGCAGGAAGGAAGATTATGCACTACTAGGCCCGGTTTTCAATTTCTGAGACCTCAAAGCATACCCCCTGGGGATGCACTTCCTTCAACAAAACCCTGCCTACCACAGCAAGACCAGACTTCCTGATAGTGCCCTTTCTTGGAGCATATAGGGGCCATTTCCATTCAAACTATCATATAGTGTGATGCACTCCTTATTTTTTGAGACATTTCATTGAACTTAGGAGTTCATATTTGTGGTCAACTAGTTTCTGGAACTAGCCGGCCTACATGGAGAAAATTTTCCATGCCCTTTGAGTAAAAGCTTATACTATATATTTCTACTAAATGATTTTTTTCTTCTACTCTTCACTATGAAGATATACCATGGCCAAGGCAACTCTAACCAAAGAAAGCATTTAACTGGGGACTTGCTTACAGTTTCGAAGAGACTTATTCCATTGCTATTCTGATGGGGAGCATCATGGTACACAGGCAGACATGGTGTTAAGAAGTAGCTGAGAGTTCTATATCTTGATCCACAGAGAGTAAGCAGGAGAGAAACACTGGGCCTAGGTTGAGCTTTTGAAATATCACTGCCCAGCCCCAGTGACTCACTTCCTCCAATAAGGCCACACCTACTCTGACAAGGCCATGGCTTCTGATTCTTCTCACATAGTACCACTTCTGATATCTAAGCATTCAAATGTATGTCCGTGTTGGGGGCTTTTTCTTATTCAAACTACCACAATTCCCAGGTATATTTGCATTCACTCTGCTGTAATAAGTGGTGGATCTTGTTTTTTATTGGCTTCCCCTTGATGTTAGAACAGATGTTGTTCATTTGTTTGTTTTGACCTTGAAGGCCATGAAATTTCACAAGGGCTTTTATAACAGGAATCAGAAGATTAATAAAGATTTATCATTAATTTATGGTGACTTTTCAGAGTACCTTTGTGATCTGAGTTCAGTGATAGCAATCAAGGCTATGACAAAATGTGATGTTTTCTATGTGATGGTGGGAAAGCATTATGTATTAGTAAAGGACAGGATGATGAAGTGTTATATTCGCACTCATCAATCTATCTGTTTGTCAACTAGAAGGCAACTGCTTCTCTTCTAACAATGACTCCTGTTCATTGGCTCCAATGAACTAAGAAGTTACAGAGGTTTCACTATCTGATTTAGAATCCACTCCAGAGTCTTCTCCAGCATTGTTAAGGTCTAGATGGTCTGTAATTCCTTTCCAAAGCGCAAACCCCCAACCCACGTTTGGTTCCATGATTGCTGATAGCTGTAGGCATGAGACAAAGCCTAGAAGTATCCTCCAGGGCAAAACAAGGCCAATGGGATGGGGGAGTGCAGATAAATGGGTCAAAGACACTGTTTGATCAAGCTGTGCTTACAAGGCTACCAGAAGTATCTTATTAAATATTATATAAACAGAAGTAGGGAAAAATAAAAATTTGTTCATTCTGGAAATGAAGCTGGAGTTTTGTGTTTCTGTCTACCATTAACCTCCTTCCCAGGTTTCTATGACTCCCATGCATGGATTGGCTAGCATGATCAGGAGTGACTAAATTTTCAGCTCTCATTTAAGACTTCTCTGACTCCAAAGAACCTGCTCTCATTTGTCACTTTGTTTTCCACCCCAGTGTTGTTTTGAACCAGCATTTTTCCTTGACTAAATTGACTGATGAATAATCTAACAAAGTATCTACTTCTTCTCCTATACCCTTTTCATGTGCTGACTCTTGTTTTCCAATTTCCCTAGTACCTACATCCATGTCAAAAGCCAGTCTCAAGTCCCATGTGAGAAAGGTTAAAATACTTTTCTTGTAAACTATACATAAATAATATGCATTATTTTATTTTATTATACAGATATATGTGCATGTATAATAAACATATCTCAAATATCTCATCATATCACCTATATGTATATTACTCACAATCAAAAGGAACATCAAATTTTGTTTTAATATCAGTCATAAGAAAAGCAATATTGGAATTGTATTGATAGATAAATATAAATTATGAGGTAAGATAACATGATAATATTTAAAGGTTTTTGTTGCGTGTAATTTTAAATGCACACTACTACCTTTCCTGGGACTGCGGTACTTGAGGCTTAGCTCTGAGATCAGCTACTACTGGTCCCACTCCTGACTTGTCTCTATCTCTGCCCACCTTTGTTCCATGGGAGAAAAAACATTCAGACAGCTTTATCATTTTAGAACTTGTGAGATAACACAATTGCTGGGCACAGAATCTCTTGTCCTAACCTTATCAGCTAGCCTAATAATTGCCAGCCTCTATTGGTGGTGGAAGCCACAAGTTCTAGCTACCCCAAGATCTTACATGGTTGTTGTGTGCTTCTTGTCCCAAAGCCTGGCCCACAAGAGCCCTTTCTCTTTCCTCTAATCTCTTCTTCCTCCTGGCATTCAGAAGTCCCACCTTACCTTCCCCCAGCAATTGGCTCCCACCTTCTTTATTGACCAAATCAAGAACCAATTAGGGAACCAGACTTTAACAAAAGCACCTCCCTCTATAGGTTTTGACTGGAAACACTGTATTAAGAACATTGGGTGAAACTAAGAATTTTTCCCTAAGATTTCTGATATTCCATAGCCAAAATGGCATACCTAGCTTCCTAGATCTTACTTTTCCTTATCAAACGAAGTACACACTTTTACAGGAAAAGTAAATTGATAAGGCATGTACTCTCTGCACTATGAAATCCTTTATAAAGCTTAATGAATAAGTATAAAATAATTCTAAATGTAGAATATATTTAGAGAACATATATTTAATAACATATACTTATATATGCCTCTCTGTCTATATATACATACATGATTATATTTTATTAAATTTAGTGGGGAAATATTGGTCACTTTAAAGAGAGAGTTAAATAATACTAAGCAATGTGAAGTTCTCCCGGGTCATGTCAGCAGTGGCTTTAGGGGTATGTTTCCCCTGAAATATCTTTAAAGTTCTTTATCAAGTGGGAAGCATATTCCCATCACTCTCTAGAAAGTATCTTATTTTGAAGTTATACAAATAATTAAAGATTCCTCCAACCTTTGTTACTTCCTAATGATGTTGCCATAGCATTTAGGGTGGGAGGAGAGACTCTTGTTTGTAAGCATGGCTATCGTTCTAGACATTGTCATTTTAGCCTTGATTTTAAACCTCATCTCAGTCCTGCAACCATATTGGCTGCTGTCGTTGAATTGTTACGATGCATTTTCTACTCAGAGTAAGTATCCTAACCAAATGGATTTTCTTTGGGTTATTATTAACCTCAGAATGATAAATTAATCTTGGCAACTTTCAAATTATTTTCTGCTTGCTTTAATATAATACATCATTAGGGATTTCTTTGTTTACACTTTTTTTTTCTTCGTCTAGTAGTAAGACATCACAAGCAGAATTGATTTTCTGCTAAAACACATTTAATTTATGCATACACATGTACACACATCCCTTCCTTAAAAAAAAAAAGAAAAATATATATTCACTAAAATCCAGAGTTGCATGAAAGCTTAAAGAGGAGTGAAAGGCCTGTTCAGTTTTTTTCGTTTGGGAGATAACAGAATATTAATATCAAAGAGATTCAGGTAAGTCCTAGAGATAAAAGTCAGTGGCATTCTGCCTATAAGAATTTTCTATTTAATTATACTTATCAGGAGTTTGATAATTGTATTCAGCCATGAAGTAAGTGTTCAAAGAGCTTGGCCATTTGGAAATATTTAGCTTGAGATTAATTAGTAGTATCATCTTGGTTTATGCTCTGGAGTGCATATGCTATTTTACCTACACATGTCAATGTACATCTCAGAAACAACTCATACCTTTTGTGTCCATAGCTGTTCTTCTTATAGACCTTGCTAATAACTTTACATTCTTACTAGATCTTTTTCTCCCTTTGATTGTATTGCTGCTAGCTGCTAAATTTCCTTGTCTACTTTAGATATTGTTAAGGGTCACTTGTTCTGATTATCAATTTATGCAATCAACATTCTTTACACCTCAGATTACAAACTTGTACTTACATGTCATATTTATCATAGTAGTAGTCAAACAACTTTCTGAGTAGACTGCTTTAATTTAAAATTCATATCAAGATGAAGCTGTCCCTACTGCCTTCTCTCCAGGTAAGTAGAGGTCATTTTAGAAATATCTTTAGCATATACCATTCCCATGGCATCCTTTATAGCATGTCTTATATGTGTAAACCTACCAGCTTTTCTCCCAATTCTTGATTATCCTTTAGGACTCTTAAGTTGAAGAATAAGAATATTAATCATATGATTGAATTGAAGATGTATAAGATAGACATTTCAAGAAAATATCACACGTAGAGTTAAGTCCATCCTAGGATACAGATACCTGGTGCCTATGTACATAATGATGATGAGAGAAAGAGAAAGATTAAGAAAGGATGATACCGAGGCCTTCCAGAGTAAATTTGGGGACAATATGAAGAAAGAAATTTGGAAGATGAAGGGAAACACAGAAGAACACAGAAGCTGAGAAAGTTCTTATGTTCAATCTGCTTGAAAATAATATATGAGTTGAATGTTGTTACTACATTTCTGCATTTGAAACTCCTAGGAGGTTGACACAGAAAGCTTGACAGGTTGACTAAATAGCAGGATCTACCTCAAAATACTTCTCCTCCACCCATAAAAAATTTGAAATAAGCTTCATGTAAAACAAAAGTAGGTTTTGGAATGCTGTTCTAATTAAATGTTTCCATTGGCTAAGACGATCAGTTGATTGCACATCAAAATCTGGGAAGGAAATTCTAAAGGGAAGCCAATTCAATAAGACTCAGAAATAAAACCACACACTTATGCACACTTGATCTTTGACAAAGAAGGCAAAAATATAGAATGGAAAAAAGAAAGCATCTTCAATAAATAGTGCTCGACTAGCTGTCTGGGTGTATGTAGAAAAAAGAAAATAGACCCATATTTGTCATCTTGCACAAAGCTCAAGTCCAAGGAGATCAAGGACCTCAACATAAAACCAGATACTCTCAATCTACTAGAAGAAAAAGTGGGAAGGAGCCTTGAACTCATTGGCACAGAGGGAAATGTCCTAAATAGAACTCTAATGGCTCAAGCTCTAAGATCAAGAATTGATAAATGGGACCTCATGAAACTGGAAAGCTTCTGTAAGGCAAGGACATAGTCAATAAGACAGATTGGCAGCATACAGATTGGGAAAGAAATTTTCACTAACCCCCCACATCTTTTTGAGGGCTAATGTTCAAAATAAATAAGAACTCAAGAAGCTAACTACCAAAAAGAACAAACAACCTAATCAAAAAATGGGATATAGAATTAAACCAAGAATTCACAACAGAGGAATCTTGAATGGCTGAGAAGCACCTAAAGAAATGTTCAAAGTTCTCAGTGATCAGAGAAATGCAAATCAAAACGACCTTGAGATTCTACCTTATACCGATCAGAATAGCTAAGATCAAAACCTCAGCTGACAACACATGTTGGCAAGGATGTAGAGAAAGAGGAACACTTCCCCGTTGCTGGTGGGATTGCAAACTGGTACAACCACTCTGGAAATCAATCTGGAGGTTTCTCAGAAAATCGGAACTAGATCTACCTAAAGACCTAGCTATACCACTCTTGGGAATATACCCAAAAGATGCCACACCATGCCATAGGGGCACATGTTCCACTATGTTCATAGTGGCCTTGTTTGCCATAGCCAGAAGATGGAAACAACCCAGATGTCTCATGACAGAAGAATGGATACAGAAAATATAGTTCATTTACACAATGAAGTACTACTAAGAAGGAAGACATCCTGAGTTTTGCAGGCAAATGGATGGAACTAGAAAATATCAACCTGAGTGAGGTAACTCAGACCCAAAAGGACAGGCATGGTATGAACTAATTAATAAGTAGATATTAGGCAAAAAAGTACAGAATACCCAAGATACAGTCTACAGAATTCAAAAAGGAAAACGAGCTGAAGGGCCCAAGTGAGGACACTGCAGTCCCACTTGGGAGAGAGAAGAAAGCAACTACATGGGGGGAGGGAGGAACCTAGGAGGAAGAGGCAGTGGGGGAAGGGAGGGGAACATGGTCTAATAATGGGTGGGGAAAAAGGACTGAAGCCCTGAGGGCTAGCAGAAAGAATGGAAACAGGCAACCTCAGGAGATAAGAGGCTGGGGGACCCTCCAGAATGTACCAAAGACCTGGGAGGTGAGAGATTCTCACGACTCAAAAGGAGGGACCCTAGATGAAATGCCCTACTGTGGGGAGAGGGAACTTGTAGAGCCTACCTCCAGCAGAAAGACAGGGCATCAAGTGAGGGATGAGGTTGTCATCACATAGTCAAAACTCTGACCCATAATTGCTCCTGTCTGAAGAACTGCAGGGATGGAAATGGAGAGGAGCCTGAAGAAAACAAAGTCCAGCAACAGGCCCAAAGTGGGATCCAGCTCAAGGGGAGACCCTGTCCTGACACTATTACGGAGGCTATGGAGCAGTCAAAAAAAGGGACCTAACAAGACTGCCCTCTGAAAGGCTCAACAAGTAGCTGAATAAGTCAGATGCAGATATTTGTACCCAACCAATGGACAGAAGCTGTTGACACCTATGGTTGAATTAGGAAAGGCTGGAAGAAGCTGAGGAGTAGGGGGACCCTGTAGGAGGACCAGCACTCTCAACTAACCTGGACCCCGGAGATCTTTCCAACACTGGATCACCAACCAGGCAGCATACATCAGCTGATATGAGGCCCCCAACACATACACAGCAGAGGGCTGCCTGGTCTGGGTTCAATCAGAAAAGATGCGCCTAACCCTCAAAAGACTGGAGGCCCCTTGAGTTTAGAGGTTTGGTGGGGTGGGGGTGGGGGTGGGGACATCCTCGTTGAGATAGGGGTGGGGGACAGGTAGGAGGTACGGGATGTGGAACAGTTGGCAGGTGGACTGGGAGGGGAATAAAATCTTGAGAAAGAAAAATAAATAAATAAATAAATAAATAAATAAATAAATAAATAACTCTATTGTGTGCTGTTCTCATTCTCAATTTCCCCTTCCATCTTAGCCCTAATATATTGTTTTCTTCATTTATGTATGTGAATAAGGTTGGAAACATTGTAATCTCCCTGAGTCTTTAGCTTTCCTTAGACTCTGATGCCAATGTAAAATGTAAATTCATTCCTATAACCTATGTCCCTCAGTGCCTGGTTTCTGGATGACTGGTGACATTGTCCTCTTCATTACTATACTTTAATTCCATAAACCTGCAGCTGTTGACACTTGCATCTATGATCTGCTCCATCACCAAGAGTTGCCACATGCAGATTTTTCACTTCATTTTGCCCCTTCCCTGCATTTCTTTCTGACTTAACCCCTGTGAATATCTATGCTTCAATGCATTAGACAGGCCTTCCTTGCCTATCAGTCAAAAATAGTATTTATTACTCTTTATTTTGTTTTACTTCTTCCATTTTAGTCCTTACTTACCATGATAAAAATAATATATATGACTGTGTTATGCTGAGTATTAATGTAATAGATTGATTTGTGGTATCATTACAACAAAAAAATCATACCTTATTTATATCTGTTATTTCTCTGTCTTTTGCCATCTCCATATTTATTTCCTGAAAACAAATTGGCAAGAAAGATGGCAAGCTGCTTAGAAAATACTAAGTCTGACAACCACATGTATTTAAGCAGTTTTGCAGTTAGAGGTAGATTACATTCTTTTCCAGGCATTAGACCTAGAACTTACTTCTGATCCAAACCTCTGTGCTGTCTGCTTTTTAGAATTGTACGGTGGTCCTTCCCTGTGGGAGGCCAACTCTTCATATAGACGCCGATGACTGTAATTTCCCAGGAGTTATTTGTAAACTTCTAAACGACAGGTTTTTGAGGAATAAGATTCCTTGGAAGGTGATTGCATGTGGAAACTCATGTAAAAAGTGTTAGCATCACCGAGTGCCTGCACCTGTAAATAGGCAGGACCACAGATCTGTTACCATGGCAATGCCCCCCCCCATTCCCAAGAACCCCTAGGGCTACCCAATTTCACCTGGGCAGTACATACGTCATCATGCAGATATAAAGGAGAAACCCTCCTCTCTCCTCCCTTTTTGTTCTCCCCTTTCTCTCTTGCGCGCGACCTTCCCCCACTCTTCCCCAACTAAACCTTCTTCACATGGTATTGTCTGGACCTGGTGTGTGGTGTTTAATGCGAGTCGTCTCTTAAACTATCAAAAAGCATTTAAAATAACACAAAGTAAAACCACCAATACAATGCTAACCCATTTTGTGGGAACTGGGGGAAAGCAACCTAAGTTTCTAGTACAACTAAGTCTTTTTGTAACTTTGCCCAAAACCTTTCACGAACTGTGGTTATGGCCTATGAGGGCATGATATAGTCTATGCTACTAGGAATGATGATATGTTTGTTGAGGATAGAAAATATATTATAATAATTTACTTGTAGAAAGTTAAATCCGTACAATTCTCACGAACAGAGATGCCCTGGCCTTGCAAAGTAGAGGGCAGACCTTAAGTGAACCAATAAGATTTTAAGAGGCGATGACTTGGCAGAGTCTCATTTTTAGAAAGCATAATAAGTATAAAATTTAAACTTGTGATGAATTTAGGAGACATAGGAGGGCTCAGCCACAGCTGAGATGAAAGGATGAGAAAACACAATTCCGGAAGAAGAAAATTGGAAACTGACTCTGTAGATGTTTTCAAATGTATAAAGAGCTCCTTTACAGAGAAAAAGGCCTGCTGTTTTTGCCCCCTCTCTTTGGAATGCTCTTCACTGTCTTCTCCTGTGAAGCTGATACTCATCTCTTAGACAGTTTGTTAACTGTGTGGCACTCCAACTGCTTCCTGCAATGCCCTTCATCTCTCTTTGTTCTGCTGTGAAGTTTACTTCTCTCGAGGCAGGCACATCCCACACCCTTGCAGGAGGACAAAGGCCCTGTGTTCTTTTCTTTCTTCATGTGGCTGGGCTTTGTTTACATTGGGCCACTTTGACCCCCTGTAGGCATCAAGACCTGCTCTCCTGACAGAAGTTAGTTCTTCACAAAGGGAGGTGTTACCTCATTCATCCTGTCTGTGTGGGGTGCAGAGTAGACTTTTCAGTTAAGTTCTGTTTTCTTTAGAGATCTTTACTCTGTGCCAATTTAAAACTATGTAATTGATGAAGTGGAGTGATGGTTCAGTCAGCAGTGTACCTACAGCAATAAGAGGACCTTAGTTCAATTCCCAGTAGCCACATAATCGCTGAGTGATTCAGTAACCTCAGCACAAGCAGGGTTAGAAGATTTCCAGAACATGCTGATCGGCCAATCAAGACACCTTTTGAGTACTATTCAGTGAGGGACCCTCTCTCAGAGAATAGAGGAAGACTCGGATGTCAACCTTCTGACCTCCACACATTCATGTAAACATGTACATATGTCCCTGCATGCTCATGCACATGCATACACAATATCACACACACACTCATACACACACGAACCCACACACATACATACACACACACACACACACACACACACACACACACACGTACACACACAGTTTTGGCATTCTCCGCTGATTTTTTTTTTGTACTTCTGTTCTATTTATCTTACCAATTGTTGTCTTAAAGCTACTTGAATTGACGTGGGAGCCTCCTGAGGACAGAGGATGGGTCTAGTCTTATATTTCCTAATGGACCCAGGACAGAGTGTGATCCTTAGTGGATACTCAAGACCAGTTTTGAAATTGTACTGAAGGAAACTCTAATTTGTGCTTATAAATGAAAACATCTTTTAAGGAGATAAATGATCTGCTTGGATTGGTTCAAAATATTGGCTTAGGTATTAGAATACACTGTCCAGCTTATTAATAAAGATTACATACTTAAGACTACGTAGTTATTAATTAATTAAGATTAATAATAAAAAATGGAATGGGAGGTTTATGACTTTGAAGGAGAAATATATGTCATATCATTATTAGAAATATTATTCTTATAGTTTCAGTAAACTTCCTTTATTTTCATATTAATTTTCAACCATCTTTGAGGTCTTCCTTAACTGACATTCCTGTGAACAGCCATGTTCATAAACATGTTTCATAAACAGAGATTCACATATAGCAAAGGTTCTTATAAACCACAATAAGCTGAGCAATAGAAGAACATGGTATTCTCAAAGACAAAATATGTAAGATTCGTTGGACTCAATTGCTAATATGAGATTTTAGGCACATAAAGGGATTGGGTGATGAAATGCGATCATCCTTATGTTACATGGTGAAGACAAATACAATTCGTGGAGCTAAATTTAGAATCTTTATTCATAAAGCAGATGTAGCAATGACTACACCCATAGCATATGAATGAGACATCCAAAGCAGACAAGCTTAGCTATTGCTTAGAGGACTGAGAGAGTAAGGAGGATGGAGAGATGTTGAAAGGTTGATCAGCAGGTACAAAGCTGCAGTTAAATAAGTTAAGTAAAGCCACATCTTCTCCTGTGCTATTGTGTACAAGCACAGCTATGGATAACAAAAATTACTATATAATTCCAAAAACTAGGATAATGCATGCTAAAAATTTTACCCACAGCTGAATTTTAACTATTTGAGAAATGTGTAACCTAATTAAACATCATAAAAATATTAAAAAGGATGTGGTACCATAATAATGTGCACATATCAAGATTTTATGTACTAGGTGCTATCAACAAGTTTACAAAGTAAAAAAGGGTACACAGTGGCGTATTTTCCTATCTGTGTGTATGTTTGTGTTGTATGTGGGTATATATACATACATGTGTTTGTGCATGTGTGTATGTAAGATAGATAGATCAATAGATAGGTAGATAGATAGATAGAGAAGTAGATAGATGGATAGATAGATAGATAGATAGATAGATCGTTAGCCAGAGGTTAAAATCTGGTGTCTTTCCTCAGTCCCTCCTTAACTTCATTTTTGAGATAGGTTTTCACACTTGAACCTGAAGACGATCAGTTTGTCCAAGTTGACTAGCCAATGTGCATTAGAGATCCTTTTGTCTTCCTTCTTCAGGCCTGTAAGTATGAGTTCATGTCTGCACAGTGTCATTTCATATGAGCTCCAGAGACTGGAATTCAGGCTCTCATGCTTTCATGACAAACACTTCATCAATGGATCCACTTCTCAGCCCTCACAGTGGAGCTTTATTTACCTATATAGAAGAATGAAGTATTGTCATTTTCGGGAAAGTTGGTAAAAGTGGACATTCTCCAATCTTAGTCATATTAGGCTAAATAAGCGTCTCTCAGAAAATAAATGCCACATCTTTTCTGTCATAGGAGAGACCTATATAAAGGTGAAGATGATATTATATCTGAGGGAAATGAAGGGGATTAGTGAATGGAAAAGGATGACGAATTGGGGCAGGGGTATGAGTATGTTAAATGTACATAATATATCTGAATGAAAATGTCTTCATAAAATCTATCACTTTGTGCAAAGACCATGTGTTAAACTTGAAAAAATACAAAAAGAAAAAGTGAGAAATTACCACAAGAACTAATACAGAGAAAAGCATAATTTCCAACCACATATCTCCACCAGTTTTTGAAAAAAGAAAAAAATCTGATCAGATCAGCAGCACTGGTACTAGCATACATGGGTGGGATGTGCGGAGATGGCACTACCAAGAAGGAAAAAAAAACTACGCTGGGAGTCCTCAGGAGAGATGCTTTCTGTTTCCTAGCCTGCCAAGCTCCTCTAGCTGCAAGGTCAGCATAGCCACTGTTGTTTGAGTATTGTAATACGCAGCCAAGGAGATATGATAGTAAGATGATACACCCAAAAAGGGAGATGTTGGTTGTCAAGACACATGGAAGCCAAAAGCATTGTTTCAGATGTGTAGGAATGGCAACAGATGCATCCGGGATGTCAGGATGTATTGGGGACTTTGAAGGAAAGCATGAATTCCTATGCCATTGTAAGTGCATGCAGACAAACTTAACTTTGGTTTGTTAGGGGGGCCTACTTTTTGTCCATGGAAAGCAAAGTAGGACTTATTTAAAAAGAAAGCAAATCAATGTAAATTGTACTTCTCAGTCTACAAAGAAAGCTCATGGCCTAAGAGTGCTTGGCAAACAAGCATGATCTGGATTCAGATATCCTGCACCCACACACCCACACACAAGATAGGTGTGTATGGCCATGCACGTAGCACATTGGTGGTGTGTGGTGAAGAAAGTAGATCATTACAGCTAAGCCAGCCTACCTTAAAAAGAGTGAGCTCAAAGTCAGTGAGAGATCATGTCTGTAAAGACAATAAAGCAAGACATACAACACCCTTCTCAGGCTTCAGGCTTGGATGCGCACACACACAACTTCTTACTCAGAAAGCATTCGGACAACAATTAGTTGTCTATTTCTATGTCCACAGACCTTGTTTAATCATTATACTTGAACAAAATCTGCTTAGAAGAAGACGATGTTGGTTTTTTTTTTTTTTTTTTTTGCAGAGCCAGGGAAACAGGTAGGTGACATTCATTCCCCTTTTTATAAAGCTACCAATTCCAATTCCCCAGTCATATCCACAGCTTTATAGCAGACCAAATGCTCAGGCCTCTCCTTCCTCTACGGACCCACTCCCAGGGAACTGTTTCTTTCTTTTTTATTTTGCCTCAGAAATCAACACTTGAGTCCCCCTTCCTGTAAACCTCCTGAACATGCTGTCTACGGAATAAATTAAGTGATCCTCAATTCTAATTCATCAGTCTCATCTGCAGCTCTGCAGGAGAGCACCTATATTCCCTCTATTCCTGCATTCTCTTGGGACCCCCACAGGTCTTCATGACAGAGCCAGCTTTCTTCCATTCTGTAGACTCTCTTAGACCCCAACAGTCTAGCCCATTCCCATTATTTCCTTCCAGCCCCTCTTATCTAGAGACAGTTCTATATGGGACTTGCAGTAGGCACATCCGGCACAGACTCAGAAGCACTCCCTACCAGGCAATCCACAACCACCATATACTCGAAAAACCCAGACCAGGCAACAAAAGCCAGGAGTGAAGAACTCACCCAACAGAGATACGACCAGACAGCAGTGCTTAGAATCATAATCATCCCAAACCCGATGCCTAGGCACCATTTTAAAACACAATAACAGCTTCGACAGTGTGTCATTTAAGAAGTATACATCTCCACATCCAGTGAGACAGAAGGTGCTAAAAGGAAACTTTCAACTTAAAGAGGTTACTCATACCCAAGGAAGCACAAGTAATTAATAATTTTAGACCAGAAAATCAAAAGAGTTGGAAAAAAAAACCCACACCACAACACAATGACAAAATAGGTATCAACAAACACAGAGATTGGTAATTTCAACATCAATGGTCTTATTTTTCCAGTAAAAAACACAGAATAGAAGAATAGATATGTAAACAGGATCCATCCTTCTGCTACATCTGTGGAATACACCTTGCCATCAAGGATAAACCTCAGTTTAGGGTAAAAGGACAGAAAAAGATATTCTAAACAAATGGACCACAATAAACAAGACTGTGTAGCCATTTTGATATCTGGCAAATATATTTTGAGCCAAAGTTAATCAGAAGAGAGGGAAGGACAGCATATACTCAGCCAAGGAAAATTTCACTATGAGGATATTGCAATTTTCAACATCCATGTATCAAACATGAAGGCACCTAAGTTCGTAAGAGACCCTACTACAACTAAAATCACATATTTATCTTCACACTGTGATGGAGGGTGACTTTAATATCCCATTCTTACCAACAGATATATTATTCAGACAAAAACTAACAGAGAAATGTGAGAGCTGAGCATTGTTATAAACTAAATGTACTTAATAGTTATTTACAGAACATTTAACTAACGCAAAAGAATATAACTTCTTTTCAGCTGCTCATGGAACTTTCTCCAAAACTGACCACATACTCAGACAGACACAAATCTCAGCAGATTGAAGACAGTTGAAGTAACACTCTATATCCTATTTGACTACCATGTATTAAAGCTGGATATTGACAACAACAGAAACAACAGGAAGCTTACAAATTCATGTAAACAGAACAACTAACTACTGAATAAAAAATGGGTTCAGATAGAACTGAGAACAAAACTTTAAAACATTTTAGAATTGAATGAAGATGGAAAATGAGCATACCCAGAATTATGAGATATAATGAGCTCAATTCTGAGATGCACATTCATAGCACTAAGTGCCTACATAAGAACACTGGAGAGCTCATATTAATAAATTAATAGCACCCCTGAAAGTTCTAGAACAAAAAGACTTGACACTCAAAAAGAATAGATGGCAATAAATAATCAAACTCAACTCTGAGATCAATAAAATAAAAACAAAAAACAAAACAAAAAAGAAACAATGAAAATAGGATTGGTTTTGTGAGAAAATCAATAATATTGACAAACACATACTAAATTAACTAAAAGATATAAAAGATAGAGAGTAATAAAATTAGAGATGAAAATGGAAATATAACAACAAATATTTAGGAAATATTCAGAGAATCATAAGAACCATGTACTCCAGCATGTTGGAAAAAATTTGTAAGAAATGGATCATCCTCTTGATATATGCTACTTAACAAAGTTAGGTAAAGATCAAAGAGACCTTTACTCCTATTGATGATCGAATTTGCAATCCTCTACTATATACCTGCTGCCAGTACATTCAATCCCACCCTGTATAGTCCTTGATTGGTGGTTGGGTACCTGGGAGCTCTGAGTGAAGGTTTTGTGCCCCAGTGTAGGGAAATGCCAGGGCCAATAAGTGGGAGAGGGTGGGGTGACAGGCATTGGGAGGGGGGAGACAAAAGGGGTTTGTTCTTGTTTTTGTTTGTTTGTTTGTTTGTTTTGGAAGGGAAAATGGGAAAGGGAAAATGTACATGTAAATAAAGAAAATACCTAATAAAAAAAATAACCAAAAAAAAAAAAAAAGATCAAAGAGACCTATAACTGATAGTGAAATAGAAACTAAAGTTTAATTACAATATTACAGAGTTGCAAAGAGTTAATGATAATATACCTTAAATTATTATACAACATAGAAACAGAAGGAAGATAGCTCAATTTGTTTATGATGCCACAGTAACTCTGATACCTAAAAAACAAAGGCACAGTAAAGACAGTTACAGATTAATTTTCATTATGAACATACATACAAAATTTGTCAATAAAATGCTTTCAAATCAAATCCAAAAACACATAAAAAACATCACCATGATCAAGTCGGTTTTATTCCAGATATGTAGGGATGTTTCTGCATATGTAAATTGGTAAATGGAATGGGCCATATAAACATGCTGAAAGACAAAAACCACATGATCATCATTCAGACAAAAGCTCTATAAGGAGAAACAATTTTTACCAACTACATATCCAACAGTGGGCTAATGGCCAAAATATATAAAGAATTAAAACATCAACAACAAGACAATAGATATTAAGAAAACAAACAAATCTTGCTTTTATGAGAAAAAATGCTATTAGCTACAAATGATAGAAACTCTTCTTGCCCATGATCAAGTTTCTCCTCTAAAAATGTAGCAATTTATACTTATTTTTTAATTAATAAAAAAACCAATCAACTCAATTAAAAATGGGGTAAGTGAATTCAACTTGCACTAGCTAGCCAGGATCAATAAAATATATGGCAAAACTCATTCTGGTTAGTAATTCTGGAGTAAGGGGAATACTCATCCATTTCTAGATAGGAGTGTAAACTTGTACCATTAGTATGGAAGTCAGTTTGGTTATTTCTCAGTAATATTTGAATAGGTCTCTCTCAAGATCAACGAGATATACCAGTCTTGGGCATGTATCACAAAGGATTCTTCATTCTACTATAGAATTGCTCAATCAACCATGTTCATTGCTGCTCTACTCATAATAGCCAGATATTGGAAACAGGCTATTGGTCAGAGATGAGTGGGTAAAGAAAATGTGCTTTGGTTATTACTCAGCTGTTAACAGAATTTAAACTATAAAATTCTCAGGTAAATTAAGAGGTAGAGAAAAAAAATCACCCTACATAAGATAATCCAGACCCCAAAAGACAAATATAGTATGTCGAATATACTATTCAATATAGAATTCAAATATAGCATTAAAATATAGCTATATATGAATGTTTTATGAATTAATTTTATCCTTAAATTTTTCAATAGGCAGGCTATAATCCACAGAACAATGGAGATTAGTTATATATTAAAGGACTTGGGGGAGGGATGGATCTCTTTTGAAAGGGAAATTAGAATTGATAGTTATGGATAGATGGGGAGGGGAGCAACTGGAATGGGTATGTCAAATAGTGAGGAGGGAGAAAACAGGGTGAGGGATGAAATACTGGGAAGACCAGCTAAAACTAAGGGCTATTTGAGGAAATCTTATAGAGTAGAAGCTTCCTAAAATTTGTATATATATATGAAGGTGCTCTAAATGGATTCTTCAAGTAACAGGGGAAACAGCCCCAACTGGACATTTTCTGTCACCAAATGAAGCTTCTATTTCTCAGATTGTGTTACATCTAATTGAGTTGTTGGCAAATGAGTCCATATGTAGCGCCCAACACCTCAAAATAGTTAGAAAGCTATTGAATTCTTCCCCAAACTGTTGGTAAGGCCCCATTGTTGAAGACAACACTTACACACGTCACTGAACATGGGAAGTCAAGTTGGTGCCTACCTAGGATCGTCACATCTATGTACTAGTATTCATGGTACTAGAAGGTACTCTGCATACTATTGAAGGATTAAAGGAGAAAGCCAACCCCATCTACAAAATCTTTTATTGACAATAGTGACCTGGCTGCAAGATAGGCTGTATTAAATAGTGGCACAAAGCTTGATGGAGGAACCAACCAATACTCTGATAGTATTTAAGGATCGCTCCATGAGCTAGGACCCATACACAACCATTCAAAGTTGTCTAAGACCTTGAGAATAGAATGCTCAAGGATCTATGGGAAAATAAAATACTGGTTCTGGTGAAGTAACGTATCTATAAAGTGACTCATGATGATATTCTGCTCTAATAACAGATGGTCTGTCAACTACTGGGGAAGACCTCAATACACAACTGAAAGGGTATAAACCAGGCAGTGTGGGGAGGTACAGGTGACACCATTTGATTTTTGTTATCTTCCAGTATTTTCAAAAGCTTCTATCAACCACATCATGCTTGGATCCCGGAACTGAATATCTCAATCAGAAATGAGAAAAGAGTCCCTTTGGTATGTCTTCGTTGGTTTATAATACGCTTATCTAGTTTTATTAATATGAAATATTCAGGATAACAAAAAAGGAGAGATTAGGCTTAATGAATGACATATTTGTATATTAGGTTAACAAGGAACAAAATTAAAATGAGTTAGGGGCACAGTGCAGGCTCTGCTGGGGACACATGACATCTGCCCTGTCCTGGGCTGTGGGACTGCTATCAGATCATGGACATCCTCATGGGGCTCTTCTTCTCCAATTGTTTCTGCTCCAGGTACCACAGGGCTGTGCCTCAGCTCTGTCTTCTCACCCCATCACCAGCTTCTTGAAGACACAGCCTGGTTCTGCCAGCTAATTTGGTGTTGGTACTGGATTCCTTCCTATAAGTAAGTTGAAAGATGGGACTTTTTATATTTTAACAATCTCTGTCCCCTTTAGTTCAGAATGGCAGTATATTGTCATAAATGCTTCCTGAATACCTTTGTGAACTTTCTAAGAATTGAATAAAGAATCAAAGTCTACTGCTTTTGATAGTTTCCCCTTAGTTATATTGCTACTTTGGGATGGCTCTGGTGCAACCATGGTTTTATGATTCCTAGAGTCCGTTTGACGACCTCAGAAAGCCTATTAGATAGTCTCTCGATTCCTTCAGATATTTTAACCCCTGACATAATCTTTGTCCCAGCCTGGGGACACAGGCAGACAGAAACAGTTCTTTTTGTCCAAGTCTAGTTATGGGCTACGGTGTTGACTTCAAACTCCTTCAAATAAGTCAGTGATATGTTCATCTCATCTCCTTGCCCCATCGTATCACTGAGTTAGAAAACTTTTACTCCTTAATTGGCCTACCTCTTATTCAGTTTTAAAAGTTGATTTTGATACTTTTCCACACTGCCTCAAGGACACCAGGCGACTGTTTTGTTCCTTTTCTAGTGTTCCATAATATACCTTACATGATATAGCTCCACTGGTGCTACCTCCATACACTTCTTCCCGTTTTCTTACTAACAGCTTGCACTTTATTGTTGCAGCCCTTGTGTTTTTTAGTCATTCCCAAAGCCAATGGTGTGTCTTATGTTTTGCTAAGGCAGCTTCTCTCCTTGAATTCAACTGCTATGTTTTTAAGATATTGCTGCATAGTAATCCACATACCCTAGGAGTAATAAGGAAAGCTCCAGTTCTGTACTTTTTCTCACAAGTTTATAGACTGGCCCGGTAGGTTTGATCTTGGTTGGGCTTGTAGACATTTGTGAGCCACTCAGCGGGATATCTGGGGGGTTGCCTAAAGTAGGATGTCTGGGGTGGGCTGCTCTTGGATAGTGGAGGAAACGGATTTATTATGCAGCAGATCTGTCTGAGATTGTACGCCCAGTACCGAAAAAAAATTAAAGCAGACATGTGCCAGGTGTTTGATTGTCTCTGTCCAGCACCTCAAACCATAAGAAGAACCTATATTCCAGGACTAAGAAACAGATTTTGCTGCTTAATAAAAGAAAGAAAGGAGTGGAGAATTGGTCCATTTTTGAAATCATTCCTTCACAATCTGTGGCTCTCAGAAACTAGTTTTCTAGAGTAATGTAGACATTTTCTTAGACTTTGCCAGCTTTTGAGAGGATAACGTGGGGTTGATTTTACAAGTTGCCAATGTTGGGCTCCTACTATCTTTTGTCTAAGGGACCACAGTTGTGTTTAAGGTATGCTTGAGGCTATGGCTATATGTGATCCCATTGCCTATTGTTAATGATAATAGACAACTCTAAAATGCATTGCAGTTCTTTATTGTGGAAAGAATTACTTCAGTATTTTTAATTGGGACATACTCATAAAAAATGTATTCCTAGCCCTAAGACTTTCTGTAGAAATTTACTTTCTTAATAAATCTAACTCAAAGTACTGTTAGGCACGACTATTCCATATTTTAGACCAGGAATCACTGAATCACTGTGGCGGGGGAGCTGTGTTTTCAGTTTAACTAGGATTTCCTTTTCAGTTTCCTTCTTTTTTCCCCAGCTTTCCTTGTGATCTGCCTTCAGAATAAAGGATTACATCAAGCAAGAAAAGAGACAGCCTTTAACATCTGAACTTCTAAAGAGAAACTTATACAACATCAAAAGCTTTGATTCTGACACAAACTATAGACTAATCTCATGGATTAGCAGGATCATTCTGCCTTTAGGAACCAAGAGGAGTCAGGTTCAGTTGACTGAAAGAAGGATTG
>JADRCD010199516.1:12714-48111 GCA_019843815.1 Montemys delectorum | reverse complement strand
TGGGTTCCCCACCCACTTAGAGGCAAAAGGAGGGGATGTGATAGGGGGTTGCAGAGAGGATACTGGGGAGGGGGAGGACTTTGAAATGTAAATGAGACCTTGAACACACCATGACTCCTTTATTTCAAAATTTTATCTTCATTCATCTCCAATTGATCATCATATTTGCTCTTTATTTAGGTGCTTAGTGCAGCTCCTTTGTACTATGAGAAATGGATGTTTCTCTTTATTTATAGTGATTATTTTAGAGTTGAAAAGACTAGTACATGGATTGTTTTGGCATAAATTGAAGGTTTCTCATTCAATTCTATTCCAACTCATACTGCACACCTGCTTTTACATCTTCTGGAGTTTAGAAAGCTAAAATTTCCATTTTCCAAGCTGGCTCATAGCTCAGGTTTGGCATATGACATGCCTCTGCCATACTGAAGTCCCTGCAGTAGTGATGGGGGACAGAGTGAGGCAGAGACTTCTCTTGCTGATGCTCTTTCCCTCCATAAGTTTAGCTCTAATTTTTCTGGTGACAGAGCTGTCAGCATGTGGGGTGAAAACACACATTGTGGTACATATGATTTTCTAGGCATGTGTAAAGACAGCAGTGACATAGATTTAGAGATGGTAATAGGAAGTGCCTCCCACGCTTTTTTAATTTTTCTTTTCTGTTTTGATATTATAATCTAAATGATAATTTCCCCTTTCCCTTTAATCCTTCCAGACCTCCTCACACACTCTCCTTGCTCTGTTTTAAATCAAGGCCATTTAAAAATTATAAACAAATATATTCCTAAATATAACCTCCTCAGTCTATATATTCCTTATATGTATATTTTCAGGAATGACCATTGAATTCTCAGCACTCCTTATTTGCCTGTATTTGTGTGTGTGTGTGTGTGTGTGTGTGTGTGTGTGTGTGTGTGAGTGTGTGTGTATGGCTGAAACCTCATGATCTTTCTACATCCCTGTGACATGTCTATTGTTGGCCTTATTCAGTTCATGTTTAGGCAAACATTTGGTGAGATTTTATGGGTGTATATTCTGACATTACTAGGAGTAATAGTTTCACAGCAAATTAAAATCTTTCTACCCCCTCCCCTTCCTTGTGTTCCCTGAGCGCTAACATAGAAGTGTTTTGTGGTTATATCCATTGGTGGAGAGATCTACAACTATGTACTTTGATTCCCTGTAGTTTTCTGAAATGGTATCCATCTGTTGAAAAAAAGAAGTTTCCTTGACAAGATGTGAATACTGCTTTTATCTGTGGGTTTAAGGATAAATGCTTGCTTGTTGTTCCAGGTTATAGTTATTTAGTAAATCATGCTTTGTAGGTAGTACTCTAAGATCCATGGTTACATTAGCCCTGAATGGCTATCCATTGGTTTCCTCTAATAGGACCATTCTAAGTCCAAAGAGCTATGGGTTACCACTGAGGCATGAATGCCACTATTGCACCCTTAGGCTTTTCATGCCATATTGGTAGTTTTGGTTTATAGGCATCATAGCTGGGTAGGCCTAATAATTGCCTCTCACTTTTGGTATCTTACATGTCACCTTTTGGTACCCCGAAACCTAGTCCTTAGGGAGGAGACCATATAACAGGTCAGTTACACCTGAGGGATCACTGGGTCCCCTCTCTGAAGTGCATGGTATATTCCACAAAGGTACTTACACTTCTATCTTTGTGAGAAACCAAGGGCAATAGCAGGGGCCTGGAATTTGTTATTGTTGTTGTTGTCTTTTGGACAACTCTGACTAATAACTTGAAAGAAGGTTTCTCATATCTAGTGTTGCAGTTTTTCTTAGGAGATCTTTGGCTTTTGAAGAGAGTATTATCAAGTTAGATGAGAAAAATACATTAAACTATGCAAGTATATTTATACACTGAATGATGAATGCTAATTTTCAATAGATAATTAATAGTATTAATTCTTATGAGTTTTCATGATGTTCTTATTGTTATTTTACCATCCTGCCTCATTCTTGTGTATTTACCTCCCTCATTCCTCCCTTGGGAAAAAACCCCACCTTTTTCAACTTCTTTGGTCAGACTACTTTTAACTTTGCTATTCCCCTCTATGTTACCTCTCAACAGCCTCTACCCTGGCAAAGGATCCTACTCATTTCTACAGTTTCTCAAGGATATGTACTCACATCTGAAGATTTGGATACAGAGGTCTCCAATCAGAGAGGAGATGTAACATTGGTCTTTCTGGGTCTGGGTTTCCTCACTCAATATAATCTTTTGGATTCTACCCATTTACTTCCAATGTTCATGGTTTAATATTTATTTATAACTGAATAGCATTTCATAGTGTATGTGTACCACAATTTCATCATATTTCATCAGAGAAAGGTAATTTAGGGTTTTCTAAGTACTGGGTATAGAGTAGCAATGAGAATGGCTGGTCAGGTATCTGACGAGTATGATGCTGAGTCATTTTTTGCATATGTCCCGAAGTAGTATAGCTATGTAATGTGACAGATGTGTTTTTATGTGTGAAATATTTGGCATATGCTATGGAGTGATGTATCTGGGTCCTAGGGGAAATTTATTTTTAGCTCTTTTTGAAAGTTTCCCACATTGATTTTTAGATGGCTGCAGTAACTTGTAATCCCACTAATATTAAGTAAGGGTCTCCTTTTTTCTACACTGAACCAGTATTTGTTGTTGGTTGTTTTGTTGATCTGTGCCATTCTTACTGGACTGAGATGAAATACCGAAGTTGTTTTTCCCTAATTGCTATGGGTAATGGGCACTTTTGAGACATTTCTTAGTTATTTTTTCTTGTTTTGAGTTCTTTATATATTCTGTGTATTAATCCTCTTTCTGATGTATAGTTGCGCTATTCTCTTAAACTTGACAGTGTTGGAATGTTAGTTGTTAAGCCTTCTCTGTAGTGCTGGCAAGACTAGAGGGTCAGCTGAGAATGCATCCTTCTAGTCCTTCTTCTACTTTTGTGCTATAAACACTTAATATTGTGAATTGAATATATTTATGTTTAAACTAGCTATGGAAGAACATTTTTATTTGCAACCGAATGTTGGCTGATACACTGATATAATATTCTATACTAGAAATGTTGTCAAGGTGGGCTATTAGGTTCCATCATTAGAAGACTTTGGGTTTAAAAATGTTGAGGGCCAGATATCATTGGAAGTTGTAGAAACTGATGGCCTTCAATGTTAGTAATGAGAGAGCATGCTTTTGGTGGCTTCTTAGCATATTGTTATAGAGATAAGAACCTCAAGGACAGTGTTTTGAGCAGTTGCCTATTTCTGCTCTGAACAGATTGAAGAAAGAAACAGTCAAGATTTAAGGTGTTTAGGTTTTCAGATTTATATATAAATACATAAAACTGGCTTTTCAATGGTCCTATAGCAAATTCAGCTTTTGGGTTGTCCAGGCATCAATGAAGAAATCTTCTACTGAATTTTATATCTATATAGGGATCTGAAAACAGTGGAGTGGCCGTGGCTGAATTGTTATTTTGAGCCTATGAAAAGTTCCCAACCACAGCAGAACTGTGGAATGGAAAAGTATTCATAATAAATCTGTACCTTTAAAAGATAACTAGTGTGTTTTTAAGAAGCAGATCTCTGTTTGCTATTTGGCAGACCATTTATACTTGACTATGAATCAGTAGATGACATGTAATCTGAGCTCACTTTCATGACCTGTAATATAATTAATACAACTGCATAGTTGACAATAATAGCTGCGGTAGTTGGGTTACAAGTTTGAATCCAACTTGGGCTATATATTGAGTTGAGGACCAGTTCAGGCTACACAGCAAAACCTTGCTTCAAGGAAAATAATCTGGACAGCCATTCTCAGAAGTATGCTGTATTTGTTTGAGAGAAGAGGTATATATAATATGATGCTTGACAAAGTTCAAAAGTTACAAGGGCATTCTTTCAATAAGTATTCATTACTCTCAGTGAGCATATTCTGCCATGGTAATGTAATTTCCTCCTTTGACTTTATGCCTGGATAATGGAAGAAGTTTCTTAAGCCTATACAACAGATTATAGACTGTTGTCTGATTACATCCACAACACTATGCAGTGCTACCTAGAATTTTCATACCTACAGATTAGTGTTTATTGTACTGGTATGTACTCTGCATTCTACCAGATGAGAAAGGTGAATACAAATTCAGCTATAAACTCTACAATCTGCCTGAAAAATACTGGTGAAATAGTGGCACAAGGAGTGTGAGTAACCACTCACTATCTGATTATAATTAAGGTTCATGCTTTGAGATGAAGCCCAGGCTTGACACTGTCCAGGTGGTCAAGAACCTGATACTACATAGAATTAGAGGAAAACCAAATGCTGATGTTCTGTTAAAGGAACATATCAAAATGACTCCTAATGACATTCTGCTATACTCATAGCTGCGTTTTGCGCAGTTATCAGAGTCTGTTCCTTCTACATTATGTGGGAATAAATTCAGAGACCCAGAATTGGACAATGTATAGACTAAGAGATCTTGAAATACTCAGCCTTAAATGAGATATCCTATTAAATCCCTCCTCTCAGATTTAGAGAACTCTGTATAAGAGGAGGCAGAAAGATTATAAGAACCAATGGGAATGGATGACATATAGAAAACATGTCTTTCAAGATACAACAGTACTGATGTACATATTAACTTGCAGAGTCTTGGCACTCTGCACAGATCTAATCCTAGATGGGATCCTAGAGGTGAGGAGGGAAGTGTAATTAAACCCTCTATGTAGCCCAGAAGTAATCTCTAATTGATAATAGTCTTTAAAGGAAAAAAATAGATTTCTCCAATGGAGTCTCACTACAAATAATATATAAGGGCAAGCCCTATGCCTAGCAGTGGGTGGTCAACACAAAACAAACTCAAGTTATTTCTAGAGTTTTTTCCCCATAATACCTTTTCTGAAAAATTTTCTTTGGCTTCTCTCTCTCTCTCTCTCTCTCTCTCTCTCTCTCTCTCTCTTTCTCTCTCTCTTCCCCATTTATGTTTGCTTTATCCTATTCTGCTTTTTATAACATTTTATTATTAGATGCTTGTTTAGTTTTTATGAAAATAGATTCTTCTCTTATACAATACATTGTGACCAGTTTTCTCTCTTACTCTTTCTAGCTCCTCTCCACTTCCCTTCTCCTCCTAGATCCACTCCCCCTTGGTTTCTTCTTCAGAAAAGAGCTGATGTCCAAGAGATGTCAGCCAAAAAAGACAAAAAAATGATATAATAAGGCCAGGCAAAAGCCCTTATATCAAAGCTGAGAAAAACATCCCAATAAGAAAAGAGTCTCAGGAGCAGGGGAATACTCATGCAGATCCTAGATTTGCAACTTTAGTTTCTGTGAGCTGCTGTGAGCCTTACTTAGTTGATTTAGTGGACATAGTTGGTGACCTCCATCCCCTCTGTCTACTACATTTTTTCCTCCCCCTTTTCTGCATGGCTTCTTGATCTATGAGGGATAAGTCATGAGATACAGAAAGTATGTGGGTTGGAAAACGGGAACAATCTGGGAGGAGTGGCAGGAGAACTATAATCAGAACATAATTATGAAAAAAGCTCCATTTTCAATTAAGAAAAGAAAACAAACAAAAAAAAAGAAAAAGGAAAGAAAAGAAAAAAGATTTAGTATGAGAAGGAGTCAAAAAGAGAATACCATCTTTTGTGAAGAACCTTGACTGCTTACCTCAAGAGTTGGCTTTGTCTGGCAGAGATGGCTTGAGGCTCACTGATCCATGAATTTGGTAGGATATAGAGAAAGCTAATCTTTATTATCAATAAGCCATTTTGAAATACTCAGAAGATACATATGGGAATATTAGAGTATATTTCCATAGAAATTTAACTGAGTAAGGACTACATATACCAAATGTTGGTAGTATAATCCCATAGACTGGATTTCCAGACCGAACAAAAAGGGAAAAGTTAGTACAGTATCCTTTTAAAAGTAGGTTAGAATTAGTGACTAAGTGGTAAAAACATAGTTTTATCATAGATAAAAACATGATGGGACTTCTGATATTAGGTTATGAAAAGAATTGATTTATCTTGAGTTCCTTTAGTTCTATTTAAAATTTGTTATTTTATTTTTTGAAATTATAGTATAATTACATAATTTTCCCTTCCCCTTCTTCCCTCCAATACTTCCCTTGTACCTTCTTCCCTTCTTTCAAATCCATGGTCTCATTCTCTTTGTTTATTTTGCATTTTCATTTTTCTTACATTTCTGTTTTGTGATTTATTCAACTACTAAAATAGGTTTCTTCTTTGGTTTTATTTTGGGGAAGAATTAGTCTTCTTTGAGAGCTTATTCTGAAGTACTTCTCAGAGAGGAAAAGCAGTCTGCATATCAAACAATATATAAAAATACAATCAATATTAATTAAAATCACCAACTATCTATCCATCCAC
Source organism: Montemys delectorum (assembly GCA_019843815.1). NCBI lineage: Eukaryota > Metazoa > Chordata > Mammalia > Rodentia > Muridae > Montemys > Montemys delectorum. Next base: position 41,703 of record JADRCD010199516.1, on the reverse strand, counting down.
AGCTTTATGAGAGTGTGAAATGTTAGAACATACTACTCAATTTGAATTGCTTTTATCATTCCTTCTACATAATACAATGTTTTTTTATATAAGATATATAACATATTAGGTTATTTCTTTTTCTATTATGACTGTTTAATGTGGGTATACTGTCCCTAGCATCAAGCTCTACAAGTTTATGGATCTAGGTGTTCTTTACTCATTTGCGTAAATACCCACTATCTTGAATGAATTTCTTTTTATTTTTTTAAAGATTTATTTATTTATTATATGTAAGTACACTGTAGCTATCTTCAGATATCCCAGAAGAGGGCATCAGATCTCATTACATATGGCTGTGAGCCACCATGTAGTTGCTGGGATTTGAACTCATGACCTTCAGTAGAGCAGTTGGCTCTCTTAACTACTGAGCCATCTCTCCCACCCATGGATTTCTATCTATTTATGACATATCTGATTTATTTCAATCACATATTTTAGAATGATTGGTGTGTGTGGGATGACCAAGTTTTGTTGAAGCTGTTAAGTATCTGATTGGCATGCTGGTTCCTTAAGAAGTAAATGAAGAGACTTGACAGGGGAGCAACAGAGCTACACTTTATTTCACAGATGGTTTTACATATATAAAAATGCAACTTCTATAAGCAGGAAAATCACAATCCTGTGAAAGGAACAAGTGGAAAAGGCCTTCTTCCTTTGCTCTGCAGAGGGCATACTCAAAATTGTTCCAAAGATGAATGTGCAGGAAAGCATCACTATGACCAAAGTTACTATGAGTGTAAATGCTGCTAAGAAAAAGGCCATAGGCTTTCAAATCTTTGTATCTGAGTGAGCAATCTGCAGCATGGAAGATGAGACATGGGTAAAATGTTGATGCACATTACAGTAACAGAATTCTACCTGGAGCAGATGATCATTGGGGGGAAATCTTTGAGAAAAGCAGTTGATCAGGAGGCAATTATAAGATGAACCTACACTTTATTGCTATTATAGGTATGTAATTGACTTGCAAGCTTGTAGCCAAAATTGTCATATTTTATTCCCACTTTGAAAGTTATCTGTCATATATTTTGATGACACCATATGGAAATTATTACTTTTGAGTTCTAAAGTTTTTTTTAATGTTAGTAATGAAAATTATAGTCTCTCATGAGACTGGTGGCATATATTTTTGAACTAAGTTCTGACCAATTGAGAACTATCTAGGCAGAAACACTGGGACAAGAATTGGCAAAATGTATCCACGGAATAATAAAACCAGTTCAGTTCTTGATGTAGAAAAATAACTGTAGATGGAACTACATAGATACTCAATTTCATCTTTTTCCAGGCATAGTCCCCACTTATTTTGCCGATTATCTGTAATAAAGGAAAATTTCTGTTTCAGGTGAGAAATATTACTTTAGTTTTATCCCTTTTATCAGGTTGTCACTTTTATAAAGTCACTTAATTACTAAATTTTAAGCATTTTAAGGTTCTTTATTGATATAATTTACCTCTCTAGTCTAAATTCCAATTAGTAAGAATGGAAAAAGATGAGTTATCATACTTCCAGAATGTTTGTCGTGTTATTTAAATGCTGTGTATATTGTGATTCTTCTGATATTGATTAGTTAGCAAGCTTTCCAAAAGTCTCCTCGAAAGCCTAAGGCACATTCTGCCTGTTTTTGAATATAATTCCAGAGGAACCCGTGAAAGAGAAACAGCATACACATCCCCAGAGATCGAAAAACAAGTGCATGTCTGACTAATTAATTTTGGCAACCCTCTATTCTAGTTCCTTTGGGAGGCATTTTGTATTGTGGGAATGTAGAATGCCATCTGTGGCATTAGCCTTCCCATGAAGCAAAGAAAAAGCCTCATGATAGACAAGATTGCTTGCTGATAAATTGTCCTATCAAGTCCTACTTTTAGTGAAAAGACACTCATTTTGGTACTTTAGTAGTTTTCAATAAGAAAAAAAAAATGAATTTTACCTGGAGAATCCATACCACATGTGACAATGAAGAAAGAGTATTTCAGGGTAGATGTGAAGAGCCCTGGGAAAGACCATGAGTTCTAGTTGAGTGAATTGAGCAGGAGTAAAGACTTCTCAAAATAAATCCAGAATAGCTGAGGATTTAGAGAGGATATGAAAAGTCTGACTGCTTATTTCACAGTAATTCATTAGCATCATATACTCCAGGTTTCCAACAAATACAGGCATCCAAATCACAGGAGTGCAGGCTGTGGGTCATCCTTTGCAATGAAAATCAAAGAGAAAACGTACTCAATAATTGGGATAGCAGGAGTGCTGATGTTTATGGCTGAAGCCACAGTTTCAGGCACATGAGTCACGTGAGGCTGAGTTTAGCTGGGGAAGTCATGTTACACATTATTTTCAGTCACAGTCCTGAACTTTGGGCAGTGGATACATCAATCATTAATCTTAAATCATGCTTTTCTTTTTTATAAGTGTATATTATTTGTCCAAAATATTGAACCTCAATATGTCATTTCCATACAGGTTAATAATGTAATTTGATCACTTTTATTTCTTATTATCCTCTTTTATCTCCTTTTATCTCCAGTACCCCTATCCCCTTTCCAAATAGTTCTACTTTCAAGTGTCAGCTAAAACAAAACAAAAGTAGAATTTGTATAAAAGAGGAAACATGAAATTCCTGTCTTTCTGAACCTGGCTCATTTCACTTAATTTGAGGACACCTAGTTCTATTAGTTTTTCTGAAAACATTTTAATAATTATTTTTGGCTAAATAATACTCGAACATATACATATGCCATGGTTTTCTTTATTTATCTGTTGAGGAACTTCTAGGCTGTATCTGTCACTTTGCACATGCCAAATGTCCACAGATATGCTGGGATCTCTGTTGCATGCTAATTTGGGTTCTTTCAGATGAGTAGCCAGGGATTGTATATCTGAATCCTATACCAGCTCAGATTAGAGGGGGTTTTGAATGTCCATATTAATTTTGTAGTAGCAGAACTAATTTATACTCCCATGAAATATATAAGAATTCTTCCTCTCATATCTCTGCCAAGATTTGCTGCTTTTCAGTTTCTGGATGCCAACCTTTTTATTTTTTTTAATTAAGATGAATCCTAAAGAAAGTAAATCCAACTGAAGCTCTAAGAAAATGTTCACTTGGAGAACATGATGTCCACTTTGTCCATTATTAGACTAAGCATTTTTACTTGGGATAAGCAGTATAATACTAGATCAGTGATCAATGGATCAGTTGCCAAACTGAACAAACCATTAAGTAAGAAAAAAATGATAGAACTGTGGTAGTGTGTGTGTGTGTGTGTGTGTGTGTGTGTGTGTGTGTGTGTTGGACCAGTCAGCCTCCAACTGACAGAGATCTACCTGCTCTGCTGTGTGAGTGCTAGGATAAAAGGTTAGTAACCCTGTGCCTGGCTCTAAATCAATATTCTAAACTCCAGAACCTAATTTTATAAAAGATCTAGAAACAAGCCAGTGAGAGAAAGCTGCTAAATTTTTACTATAAAAATTGTTGCGGGTCTCTTACCTCATTGCACTTCAATTGACATTGAATACATCTCTCCAGGTAAGTACCTGGAGAGATTTATACTTATTTTCACTTACTGATTATTAACATAACCTTTAAGGTTAATTTTCTCTGGTTGACCTTGGAAATGTATGCATAAAAGTAATTTTATACAAACTGAGCATCTTGAGTTTAGACACACACATATGTACACAGTCTCCTAACAAGGTTTCTTGTATGGTACATATCAGTGTATATAGCAAACATTCTTAGCCCCACATACTCCAAAGTCTACAAAAAGTTAATACTTAAAAATGATTAAACAATAGAAATATTGGAAAACAACTGAAGTTATTATGAGTATGCCAGAAAATTTGAGAACTATCTGGGACATAGAACAACTGTTACTTTCACTGTCAGAAGAATCCACAGATCAGAAAACAATCAGCTAGATCTCTTTCCAAGGAAACTTTAGGTGAGCTCAAAGTTAAGCATAACAAATTAACAGAAAGTATTCAGTATGTTTAATGGTCAGGGTTTAGGACTCTGATGGAAGTAACATAGTAATTTTGAGAGGAACATTTAAAAATTGACACTTAGAAACCACTAATTTCCATGCATTGTGATAATAAAGGACAGAGCACACAGCAAAGGCATATCACTGGTACATTGCACTGCACAGACGTCTTTAATATGAATAGACCTTAGGAAATACAGCAAGAAGTTGCCACACAGCAGAGGTAGGGGACACTGGCTCATGGAAGAACTCAATTTAAAAGTGCCTATACAGCAGAAAATAACTTTTCAGAGTTGCTTGTTGCTCTTTGATTAGTTTCTGCTTGATACTCAATGGATAAATACTTTGAAAATAAAATCATTCTTTTAAAATGTCATTCTTATTTTGGTGTCATCAAATCAATTACACTCAGAAAATTTTAACTGAAATTGAAATACGAAAATATTCAGCTATGTTGAATATAGTAGTGGATGAGAAATGAAATAATGCAAATACACATTGCATATAATAATGAAGCAGTGAATTTCTTTACTATTAAATTTTATTTGAAATACATTTTTTGATCAAGGTCTTAAAGGATTCTTTTACTTGTTTGTTTCTAAGGGTGTAAATAAAAGGATTCAGCATCGGGGCAACAGAAGTATTGAGCACTGCTATACCCTTAGTCAAAGCCACTCCTTCCTTTGCTGAAGTTTTGACATACATGAATATACAGCTTCCATAGGAAATGGACACAACAATCATGTGTGAGGAGCAGGTAGAAAAGGCCTTTTTCCTTTGCTCAGCAGAGGGGATTCTTAGAATTGTCCTAAGGATGAATGAATAGGACAAAATCACTAATGTTAAGGTCACCATGAGAGTGAATACTGCCAGGAAGAATGCCAAGAGCTCCAGGAAGGTTGTGTCTGTGCAAGAGATGAGCAGCATAGGGGAGGAGTCACAGGTGAAATGGTCAATGATGTTGGAGTCACAGAAATCCAGTTGAAGGCCCATGATCACAGGTGGAAAGATGATGAGAAATCCAGCCAGCCAAGAGCTAAGTATGAGCTGCATGCAGACCCTGCTGTTCATTATTGTGGTGTAATGCAAGGGCTTACAGATAGCCACATAGCGGTCATAGGACATAGCAGTCAGAAGGAAAAATTCAGTTGAACCCAGGAGTATGAAGAAGAACACCTGAGCCATGCAAGAGTTATAGGAGATGGTCATATCCCCTGTCACAATGCTTACAAGGAACCGAGGAATGGAAACTGTGGTAAACGCGATTTCTAGGAAAGAGAAATTTCGAAGGAAGAAGTACATGGGTATCTTGAGGTGTGAATCTATCAGAGTGAGGGTAATAATGGTCAGATTTCCAGTAATGCTCAAAATATAAGTGAGAAATAAAAATATGAAAATCAAAATGTTTAGCTTTGGGTCATTTGTTAATCCCAAAAGAATAAACTCACTCACAGATGTTTGATTTTTCATTTCTTCTTGTGTTCTGCCAGGTCTAATTGTGAAATGAATTAGAGAGTCAGGATGAGTTTTAATTATATGTGTTGGTATATGTGTTTGTTTCATCACACCATACAAAACTTGTAACAACATACAAACTGAAATATTAACTCATTCACAAAATTATAGTGTTTTAAAAGTGAACATTAACTGTCACAAAACAAGTATGCGTCTGTTGATTGCTTTGAATCTAGATAATTAGTATCAAGATAGTCACTTGATAGTTCTAGTTAGTACATTGGTAGATGAAGGGAAGGCCATTTTGGGTCTTTGGCAGTGGTATATGAGCAAATACATTTGAGAACTAAATAAAATACTTAAAAAATGAAAAATGTAAGTTTATTTTCAAAACTACCTCAACAGAGAAATGCACTACTTTTTGTGAGTCAAACATTTAACAATTATTTGTCAATTTTAGAAAACGTTTTAAACTATATTGTGCCACGCACACTTTGCGTGGCAGCAGTTTATGAGGCAAAAGCTTCATGCAAGCCAGTCTCCTGCTCCTGCATTGTCCCCGTGGCATCCCCTAACTCAGAGGTAGCACAGATATGTCCTTGCGAACTCACGTGCTAGGTGCCCACCAAGATATGATTTATTAATAGCTAGACAAAAATTGGACATTGCTCTCTGATCTTTACCAATGTTCCAACATCTTAGCCAAACCCTGGCTTGGAATGTTACCCATCCAAACTAATTGCCTCCAGCATTGTGGGTAGGGCATTGAAGGTACCCACAGTTCGAGACTTATCCTTAGGGCAAGGCCAAGTAGAATCCTCATTCTTAGTCAGCTACTGCAGCTGAACCACTCCTAGAAATTACCAAGAAAGAGACAGTCTCTACTAGCCCAGAAGATTAGCATAGTGGGCGTTTTACTAAGGATGGGCGGGACCTTGAGCCGAGTGTGTGTGTGAGAGAGAGTGTGCAGCATTGAGCATTCCAGATTGGAGATTCGAGATTCGAGCCTCTACCCTCCTGGCTATCGCACCCGCAGCCCATGCGGCCCGAGCATGTTTGGAGCCTGGGGGTGCTGCACCAGTCCAGAGGAGGTGGCTGCTGTTTTAGACCTAGTGTGTTTCAGGTGACCTCAGATGTACCTCGACTACTGAGCTGCCAGATTTTTCATTCCTCATTTGCAATGACTGTAAAAGTCTGATGCCATTTTTAAGAAATATATTCAGATCCTACACTTCCTTGTCTTGTGTCTGCCATTATTTTTTCCGCTTACGCCTTGTTGACGTGACTAGGACCCAGTTTCTCTCGAGGGCTGAGGGAGGCCCAGATCGGCCGGCCTGCAGCAATATTGGCTTTCTGAAGAATTAATAACTCGGCCCTGTGAAGGCTCTGTGCCCCAGTGTAGGGGAATGCCAGGGCCAATAAGTGGGAGAGGGTGGTGTGGCAGGCATGGGGAGGGGGGAAGCAACAGGGGTTTATTCTTGTTGTTTTTGTTTGTTTGTTTGTTTGTTTGTTTTTTGGAGGGGAAACTGGGAAAGGAGAAATTTACATGTAAATAAAGAAAATATCTAATAAAAAATTAAAAAAAAATAATTTGCCAAATGGATTGGGACTATCAAAACCAACCCTAAAGGAATAAACTTAGAAATCTCCAAAGCTCAAAAGTCCAAAGTTCATAGTGTTTCTTTATTGAATTACTTAATATTTTTCTCTATGTGGATGAGATTTTTAACAGCTAGATAAAGAACTTAGGGTAGTGAATAATTAGAAAATGGAAAAAGAAAAATGACCTATAGCACAGAACAGAGACTTATAATTGTATAATGCCAAGTGGTTGTAGCCAAAGAACTCAAACCCAAATGCTTAGTGGGTTTTTAACCAACTGTCAAAGTTACCTCATTTTGGTCCATTGTTCATACTTCTCACCTATGTCCAGATTTTGTGATTTTCATACATAACAAACTTATACTATGTGTAGCTGAAATTTGAGGAGGTAATTAAGCTATAGACAGTAACAGGAACACACTATGGAGTGAATCAAAAGAAAATCTCTGAAGTAGAAGTCTGATAGTTAATGTGGTCCTAGTTATTGGTAGAAACTGCGAAAAGCCAAACTCTCCAAGGTAATACAGCCTTAAAATTGTGGTTTAAGAAAGGTGAGAAATCCTTGGGTCCAAGTGAGCAGCAAAGAACTAAGTGGGCAACCCAGAGGTCAGTGCACAGTATAAAAGTCTCGAAGTAAAAGAGACTTGTTTGTTTATTTACATATTTATTTTTATATTGAATAGAAGTGTCTCTGGCTATAATGTACAATGTAATAGTAAATCTAAAGGTTGTTGAGACAGCACAGGAAGTTGATAAACAGAAGAGGATTTCAGAAGCAGTGGTTTTTATATCTTGGAATGAGGCTAAGACTCCCAAGGAGGATGGGGGAAGAAGGAGGATAGGGAAGAGAGAGGGGAATAAAGGAATAAAATGAAGAAAGAAGAAAAGGGAAGGATGAAGCCACATTGTCACGATATTTGAGGCAATATTTACAGCTAAGAGACAATAAAGCAGTATTTCTGGTTTGCTCCCTAGATGAAACTCTGAGTTGGTAAAGGAGGAAAAGACATAAAGTATGAGTGAGAATTAAGAATCAACATCTTTGGGAGATGGAGACTTCTGTGATCTATGAGTAGAAAATGTTGAGACAGACCATCACCTGAAATTCTTAGTTGTAACCCTAATAGCCAGTACCTGGGATCTCCTGTTTTTTAAAATTAAAAACAAAACAAAACAAAACAAAAAACAAAGTTCTTACCATAGTTACTATGAAATCCAACAAATACCATTTTCCCCCTTCAGCTTCTGGTAACTCCTGGGAAAGAAAGATGGTCTATAATTTTAAATTCTACTTTTTACAACATTGTTAGAAAATGGTGTGTCTAAATATTCTTTCCAGAAGCTTTTCTGTTTTATGTTTTCACCTCCACCTTGAATCAGACACAAGGGACTCTTTTAGCAAAGAAGTGATAAACTGTCTCTGGAGAGAGATGGGGTTGATGAGTGTGGTCTGAAGCTAAACTAAATGAATAATGAGGTGAATTACAGAAACTATCTTCTGAAATATTCATTGTTCAAGAAATGCAGAATGCAAACAATACTGAAAAGCAACACAGAGTTATTTTGTATTTTATATAACCAATATTTTTTAGTACAAAAAGGTAATATAATCTAATTTCATATAAACGTAACAAAGCACAAAGTAGCAAGAAGAAATATCCACTGGGATGTGAAGTGTGCCATATAATTATTTTCTTTGATAATAAAAACATGCTGGATAATTTAGGCAAGATATAGTTAATAGGCATATTGTCAAGAACTAGAGGCAATATCTTTAGAGCTCATAAAATTAGTATTCAAAAATATTTTCTTACTGATTATCTAATTTAAATTAGAAAAAAACAAGCTTACTGTTTTTTCCATAATAGTCCTCTGTTTTTTTCCCTCTGTCAGATAATTTATTGCTATGAGGCAATAGATTTTTTTAACTTCAGTGTGTTTGATATATATACTGAATTTGATTTTATTTACACTTATGTGCGCTAAAAGCTGCTGACTCCATTTATGTATAGCTTTAGCTGGTTCTTCTGCTACAACAGAAAGAAAATTGCTTGTTATCTTTATAAGGATATCTTAACAGAAGCTACTTATTTACATCTTGCTTATCTTTGAAAAATATTAAGATATAAAGATTTGCAGAATCACAGAAGACATACTAAATTTATAAAGAGTTCATGTAAAACACACAGACAGAAGTAACTATTCTATTGACTAAGTTTAATGTGTGATTAGTATCCAAACATTGTATATTCATTATCTATTAGAAAGGTGATAGAGGAGGTATTCATTACAAAGCCTTCCATACAGTAACGTGACGATTTGCATGATTGTATGTGGATGTGAGTGAGTGAGTGTGTGTGTGTGTGTGTGTGTGTGTGTGTGTGTGTGTCTGTATGCTGCACTTTCAGGAGTTCTGTCTCCTTAGGGAATGTCTGTGAGGATCCTGTCTTTCTCAAGATAATGTGGTTTCTACCAAGGCACTTTGATTCTCTTGAGGACTCATGTTTTAAAACAGAATAGAACCCTTACTTACATATGTAAATTTTCATGTGTGTATTCTGGGGGAGGGGAGGGAGGGAATGAGAGAGGGAGGGAGAAAGAGAGGGAAATGGAGAAGAGAGAGAGAAGAGAGGGAGGGAGGGAAAGAATGTGCACCAGGTTACAATATGTAGTATAATAGAAACACCTAATGCTCTATGATATTTTTAGAGCAAGAATCAGAAACCAGGAAACCTACTCATATCTTGTTCAAATTACAGTGAAACTACATAAAAAATAGTTTGAAAAATTATTTAGCTTGTTAATTTTATGTGTTGAACCATCCCTGTGTTTCAGGGATAAAACTAGCTTGGTTACTATGATGAATAATCTTTTTGACATGTATCTCCATTTTGTATGCAACCCCCTCTTTAATAAATTTGCTTAGGGATATTTGATTTTGGAAACATTTTCTTATTTTTTGTTTGAATAACTATTAATTTGCCAATCTGAGTCATTTTGGCATATGTTTTTCATATGGATATATATAGAACAATGATACACAATTGCCTATTTGGAGTCAGGAAGTGTAAGACCCTAAGGAGCCTTAACTCCTCTGAGTGAATCACATGGAGCCTGATCGATGCAAAGAGCATGAGGATTTTTATTTCAGTGCACTGAAGCCGTCCCAGACCCTCAGGAAAGGAGGCAATCCCGCACAGTTTGTTCAGTGAGCTTGTATACAATTCTCAGAGCAGCAGCCATTAGACACAATGTGATTGGTAGAACAGTGTGACTTTTTAAACTGATTGGTCTTTAGGGAATGAGGTGGCAAGGACTTCCTTTGTCTGAAGGTGGGCAAAGGTCCATCCTGCAGAATGTGTCCCCACCCAAAGGTTGTTTCTCACGCAGTGATCTGAGGAATGTTAATTAGCCTTTCCCTTCTGGAGAGTTCTGCTACCTTCCTAAAGTAGCTTATTTTATTAAGGAAATTCCTGACCTCCCAGTGTTTTTCTGAGATGTCCCTGTCTACTCGGATCTTACAGAAGTTTAAATATTTAAAGTTTTATGAAAATGCTTCAAAATCTACTTTAAATATGTAAGGTTTTTTTTTATCATAAGTCAAGAAATATAACAAAAAGATTAGTGATAGAATTGTTAAGATGGTTCAGTGTATAAAGGTGCTTGCCACAAGCCTGACTACTTGAGTCCAATCTCTAGGACTCACATGAAAGAAGTGACTTTTGGAGGTTGTCTTCTGATCTCTGATCTCAACATGTATGTGGTGGCATGCATGCTTGCATACATACACACACAATATACATAATATACATATATATGCACATATATATACATATATGTATATAGGTACATAAACACATATGGTCTTTAAGATCTTATCTTTTTCTCTTTATAGAATTTAATAAGAGCTGGTCTCAAAGAATTTTCATTTTGGCTAATTAAGGTGGTCTTATCCAAAGTGCACTGGAGATGACTTAAGACATGCAGCAGTTTGAAAACACTAAGCATGGAAAGTGTGTTGCATCTGTGCATATAAGAGATCTGAGCCAAGTGTCTGGCAGAAAGAAGTACAATTAAGAGGTCATGGAGAGGATGAAGGCTGGTTTTGAATCGTACATATATACCTTGGTTAAACTGTTTTTTTTTTTTTATCAGAGCATCTAGGATATGATTCAAGACATAAGATTTAATGGGAATTGGTAGGCTACATATAGTTCCTTTTTAGATGACTAAACAGATGAGTTCCTTATTTCCTACATAATATTGATGTAGTTTGGGTTTCATTGTCAGAGTGAGATCTAGGTGAACAGAATGTCTAGGCTTTCTCAAATTCTTTCCAAATCTATTGACAAGTATATTCAGGTTCTAAGAAAAGAACATAGCGAGCTGAATTGAGTTATTTTAGCAAACTAACAATTTCAGGAGCTGCTACCCAGAACTGTCAGTGGGATGTGGAAGGTATGGCTTATATTCCATTTCTTCTTAAAAGATGCAAAATCATTAGAATGTAAAGACAAATCATATACCAAAGCTAGTTAGAGATTTTTTTCCTATAAAATACCAACAGTAAATATTTTGTGCCTCTTCCATGAGTCTCTGTGTTACAACTATTGGATTCTGTCACTAAAAATCCAACTATGGGAACAATGAATATAGACATGTTTCAGTAATACTTTGTTTTTATGGTAGATGGATATTTTCCTTCAAGTCTGAGTTTACTATCTTTGCTAATGGATGTGGCCCTTAATCCTAAGACTTGCCAATGTGTTTTTCTCTAGTGTTCAAGCTAGAAGCCTGTGGTTTGCAGAGATAAAAAATGTCTGCCTAAGTGAGTGAACTTCTGCTCACAGATTATTTGGCTCCAACATTTCACTCAACACAGCCTTATTTCTGGTAATCTCATTTCCCTCTGCATCCATGTGTTTAGTCAATTTCCTAGTAAGTGCACTTAGGTATAGCACATAGATGCTGTCATACCTGGATCCCTCCATGTGTTTAGTCAATTTTCTGGTAAGTAGACTGGGGTACAGCACACACAGATGCTGTCTTACCCAGAGGCCTCCTACATGCAGCCTTACTTGTAGGTATCAAACTTTGTGTGGGGGTCAGGGACTCCTATGAAAGATTAAAGAGAAGGAATGCAGGCACTGAAGAAGATAGACACTCCACATGAAGACTAACAGAGTCAACTAACCCGGACCCTTGGGAATTGAAGAGACTGAACCACCAATCAAATAACATACACATCTGGATCTAGGCCTTCCCACTCACATGCAGCAGATGTACAGATTGGTCTTCATGTGCGTTTGGAAAAACTTGAGTGGGAGCTATCCCCAAAGCTGTTACCTGTCTGTGGGATATGTTCTTCTAGGTTCCATGCTTTGTTTGGTCTCAGAGGGAGAGTTAATTTGAGTTATTTTCGTATCCAACCACTTTGCTGAAGGTGATTGCTGTGGATTGCTGTTTGTATTTTCTGTTCTCTCAAGAGGGGAGACCTGACAAGTAGATCATATACTCAGGTGATGTCAGGTGAAATCTTAATTAGTTAAATAAAGGATATAGCCTATGATTGTGCAATGGAAGGAAAAGGAAGAGCTGAAAGTTTTAGAGAAGAAAGAGAAGGAGGAAGGAGAAGACAAGGAAGAAGGGATTGAAGATGGAGCAGCCCCACATGGCTACAAGTAGCTAGGGATTTTGTAGCTGGACAATAGACCAGTGTAAGGTATATTTGCTCAATCTAGGTGTGCAGCTTGTTTTCTATTAACTGAGGTGTGCATTCTATGCAAGGACATTTTGGGGCTGGAAATTTACCATTATAAATCTGGCTGTTATAAGTCTCTAGTGTTTTCATTTTACAGGGCTAAGGGAAGCTGAGTGAGCTGTAGCAAACATTCTGCAGGTCAGCCACAGTTGGTGGATAGCCTGAGAAATGCTAGCACTACCTCCAGGCAATTTCCAGTTAAACTGGTTTGGTTAGCTTAGCAAAAGGGAACCAGGGAAAGACTGCAGCATAGAGCTAGTATTGGGGAGGGGGTTGGCAAGATCACCAATGCTGGTACATAGCTGGATTTAGTGTGGCTTTTAAAAAAAAAGACATGCTAGGTAATTAACAGCTGTAGGAGTTCTTCGGTAGAATTTTTAGGGTTGCCTATATACCCAGTCATATCATCTGCAAATAGTGATACATTAACTTCGTCCTTTCCAACTTGTATCCCCTTGATCTTTCATAATTGACTATTTGTCCCTGATTTTAATGGAATTGCTTTCCATTTCTTTCCATTTAGTTTGATGTTGGCTTGGCTTACTGTATAACATCTGATTATGTTTACGTATAGGCCTTGTGCCAAAGGCTTCTTTAGCTTCTTTAGATGATAAGATGATCTCATGATTTTTTTCTTTGTTTGTTTATGTTATGGATTATGTTGATGGGTTTTCATATATTGAACCATCCCTGCATCCCTGGGATGAAGCCTACTTGATCTTGATGGATGATGTCATTGATGTGTTTTTGGATGTATTTTATTGAGTATTTTTTGCATTGTTGGTCATAAGGGAAATCAGTCTGAAGTTCTCTTTCTTTGTTGAGTCTTTCTGTGTTTTAGGTATCAAGGTGACGGTGGCTTCGTAGAACAAGTTTAGAAGTGCTTCTTCTGTTTTATTTTGTGGAATAGTTTGAGGAGTATTGGTATTAATTGGTGTTAGTTCTTCTTTGAAAGTCTGCTAGAATTCTGTACTAAAACCATCTGGCCTTGGGCTTTTTTTTGGTTGGGAGATGTTTAATGAGTGATTCTATTTCTTTTTATTTCTTTTTTATTATTTACAGACCATTTATTGCAAATGTCACTCAAAACAGTTACAAAGTGATGAAGGGTCTGAATGTTGACTGAAAAGTGGTAAATGGTTCAATTTTTGTCAAATACTTGACTTCAATTCAACATATAAATAGATTCTAAGCAGCAAGTGACTGAGCTACAGGTTCATTGTTTTAGAAAAAATAACACAAGACTCCCCACACAGACTGCACTAAAGCATTCATGCTAATTTTCTTCTTCTCCTATGCTTACAGTTTGAAATTCAGATTTTCTGAACTGAAGATTCTTCACACTTAGGATATGCTAGTAATTTTCCATTATTTTACTACCTGAAATGTTATTTCAACTTAGTTTGCTCTCTTGCTCTTGTTTATAAACAAATACATTGGGCTTATTTTCATATTCGGCTTCATTATTTAAGATTACCTATGACTTCTTTTTTTAAAAACCATTTTCTTTAAACAATCCCCTATTCCATCCCCCTTCCCCCTGCTCACCATTCCACCCCTTCCTGCTTACTGACCCTGGCATTCCCCTACACTGGGGCATAGAACCTGCACAGGGCCAAGGTCCTCACCTCCCATTGATGACCAACTTGGCCATGCTTTGCTATACACATGCTGTGGGAGCCATGAGTCCCCCCATGTGTACTCTTTGGTTGGAGTTTTAGTCCCTGGGAGCTCTGAGAGTACTAGTTAGTTCATATTGTTATTCATCCTAAGCGGCTGCAAACCCTTCAGCTCCTTGAGTCCTTCTCTAGCTCCTTCATTGGGGACCCTGTACTCAGTCCAATGGATGGCTGTGAGCCTCTACTTCTGTATTAGTCGGGTACTGTCAGAGCCTCTCAGGAGACAGCTATATAAGGCTCTTGTCATCCAGCACTTGTTGGTATCCACAATAGTGTCTAGATTTAATGACTGAATATGGGAAGGATTCCCAGGTGAAGCAGTCTCTGAATTTTCCTTCCATTAGTCTCTGCTCCATAGTTAGTCTCTGTAACTCCTTTCATGGGTATTTTATCACTCCTTTAAAGAAGGAACGAAGTATCCACACTTTGTTCTTCCTTCTTCTTGAGTTTCTTATGGTTTGTGGTTTGTACTTTGTGTATTCTGATCTTCTAGGCTAATATACACTTATCAGAGAATGCATACCATGTGTATTCTTTTGTGATTGGGTTACCTCACTAAGGATGATATTCTCCAGGTCCATCCATTTTCCCCAAAATTTCATAAATTCATTGTTTTTAATAGCTGAGTAGTACTCCATTGTGTAGATATACCACATTTTCTGTATCCATTCCTCTGTTGAGGGACATCTGGGTTGTTTCCAGTTTCTGGCTATCATAAAGAAGGCTGCTATGAACATGGTGGAGTATGTGTCCTTATTACATATTGGAGCATCTTCTGAGTATATATATGCCCAGGAGTGGTATAGCGGGGTCCTCTGGGAGGACTATGTCCAATTTCCAGAGGAATTGACAAATTGATTTTCAGAGTGGTTGTACCAGCTTGCAATTTCACCAGCAATGAAGGAGTATTCCTCTTTCTCCACAAACTTGCCAACATCTGCTGTCACCTGAGTTTTTTATCCTAGCCATTCTGTCTAGTGTGAGGTGGAATCTCAGGGTTGTTTTGATTTGCATCTCCCTGATGACTAAGGATGTTGTACATTTCTTTAGGTGTTTCTTGGCCATTCAGTATTCCTCAGTTGAGAATTCTTTGTTTAGCTCTGTACCCCATTTTTAATAGGGTTATTTGTTTCTCTGGAGTCTAATTTCAAGAGTTCTTTGTATATATTGGATATTAGCCCTCTATCAGATATAGAATTGGTAAAGACCTTTTCCCAATTTGTTGGTTGCTATTTTGTCCTATTGACAGTATCTTTTGCCTTACAGAAGCTGTGGAATTTTATGAAGTCCCATTTGTCAATTCTTGATCTTAGAGCATAAGCTATTAGTGTTCTGTTGAGGAAATTTTCCCCTGTGCCTATGTGCTCAAGTCTGTTCCCCACTTTCTTTTCTATTAGTTTGAGTGTATCTGGTTTTATGTGGAGGTCCTTGATCCACCTGGACTTGAGCTTTGTGCAAGGAGATAGGAATGGATCGATGTGCATTCTTTACATGCTAACCGCCAGTTGAGCCAGCACCATCTGTTCAAATGCTGTCTTTTTTCCACTGGATGGTTTTAGTTCCTTTGTCAAAGATCAAATGGCCATAGGTTTGTGGTTCATTTCTGGGTCTTCAGTTCTATTCCATTGATCTACCTACCTGTCACTGTACCTATACCATGCAGTTTTTATCACAATTTCTATGTAGTACAGCTTAAGGTCTGGGATGGTGGTTCCATCAGAGGTTCCTTTGTTGTTGAGAATAGTTTTGGCTATTCTGGTTTTTTTTTTTTTTTTTGTTATTCCAGATGAATTTGCAAATTGCTCTTTCTAAATCTGTGAAGAATTGAGTTAGAATTTTGGTTTGGATTGCATTGAATCTGTAGATTGCTTTCTGCAAGATGGTCATTTTTATTATATTAATCCTGCCAATCCATGAGCATCTTTCCATCTTCTGAGATCTTCTTCAATTTCCTTCTTCAGAGACTTGAATTTCTTGTCAAACAGATCTTTTACTTGGTTAGAGTCACACCAAGGTATTTTATATTATTTGTAACTATTGTGAAGGGCATTGTTTCCCTAATTTCTTTCTCAGCCAGTTTATCTTTTGTGTAGTGGAAGGCCACTGATTTGTTTGAGTTAATTTTATATCCAGCTACTTTGCTGAAGTTGTTTATCAGGTTTAGGAGCTCTCTGGTGGAATTTTTGGGGTCACTTAAATATACTATCATATCATCAACAAATAGTGATAATTTGACTTCTTCCTTTCCAATTTGTATTCCTTTGATCTCCTTTTGTTATCTAATTGCTCTGGCTAGAACTTCAAGTACAGTATTGAATAGGTAGAGAGAGAGAGGTCAGCCTTGTCTAGTCCCTGATTTTAGTGGGATTGCTTCAAGTTTCCCTCCATTTAGTTTGATATTGGCTACAAGTTTATTGTATATTACATTTACTATGTTTAAGTATGGGCCTTGAATTCCTGATCTTTCCAAGACTTTTATCATGAAGGGATGTTGGATTTTGTCAAATGCTTTCTCAGCATCTAATGAGATGATCATATGGTTTTTTTCTTTGAGTTTGTTTATATAGTGAATTACGTTGACGGATTTCTGGATATTTAACCATCCCTGCATCTCTGGGATGAAGCCTACTTGATCATGATGGATGATTGTTTTGATGTGTTCTTGGATTGGGTTTGCAAGAATTTTATTGAGAATTTTTGTATCGATATTCATAAGGGAAATTAGTCTGAAGTTTTCTCTCTTTGTTAGGTCTTTGTGTGGCTTAGGTATAAGAGTAATTTTGGCTTCATAGAACAAATTGGGTAGAGTACCTTCAGTTTCTGTTTGGTGGAATAGTTTGAAGAGTATTGGTATAAGGTCTTCTTTGAAGGTCTGATAAAACTCTACACTAAACCCATCTGGCCTTGGGCTTCTTTTGGTTGGGAGACTGGTAATGACTGTTTCTATTTCATGAGCAGATATGGGGCTGTTTAGATCATTTATCTGACCTTGATTTAACTTTAATACCTGGTATCTGTCTAGAAAATTGTCCATTTCATCCAGGTTTTCCAGTTTTGTTGAGTATAGGCTTTTGTAATAGGCTCTCATGATTTTTTGGATTTCCTCAGTGTCTGTTGTTATGTCTCCCTTTTCATTTCTGACCTTGTCAATTAGGATACTGTTTCTGTGCCTTCTAGTTAGTCTGGCTAAGGATTTATCTATTTTGTTGATTTTCTCAAAGAACTATATCCTGGTTTGGTTGATTCTTTGTATAGTTCTTTTCGTTTCTATTTGGTTGATTTCAGCCCTGAGTTTGATTATTTCCTGCCTTCTACTCCTCTTGGGTGAATTTGCTTTTTTTGTTCTAGATCTTTCAGATATGCTGTCAAATTGCTGGTATATACTCTCTCCAGTTTCTTTTTGTAGGCACTTAAAGCTATGAGTTTTCCTCTTAGGACTGCTGTCATTGTGTACAAGTTTGTGTATGTTCTGGCTTCATTTTCATTAAACTCTAGAAAGTCTTTAATTCCTTTCTTTATTTCTTCCTTGACCAAGTTATCTTTGAGTAAAGTGTTGTTGAGCTTCCATGTGTATGTGGGCTTTCTATTGTTTATGCTGTTATTGAGGAGCAACCTTAGTCCATGGTGATCTGATAGAATCCAAGGAATTATTTCAATCTTCTTGTTTCTTTTGAGGCCTGATATGTGACCAATTATATGGTTGATTTTGCGGAAGGTACCCTGAGGTGTAGAGAAGAAGGTATATCCTTTTGTTTTAGGTTAAAAAGTTCTATAGATATCTGTTAAATCCATGTGTTTCATAACTTCTGTTAGTCTCACCATGTCTTTGTTTAGTTTCTGTTTCCATGATCTGTCCATTGCAGAGAGTTGGGTGTTGAAATCTCCCAATATTATTGTGTGCGGTACAATGTGTGCTTTGAGCTTTAGTAAAGTTTCTTGCATGAATGTAGATATCCTTGCATTTGAAGCATAGAGGTTCAGAATTGAAAGTGCCTCTTGGTAGATCATACCTTTGATGAATATAAAGTGTCCCTCCTTATCTTTTTTGATCACTTTATGGTGAAAGTCAATTTTATTCAATATTAGAATGGCTACTCCAGCTTTTTTCTTGGGACCATTGGCTTGAAGAATTGTTTTCCAGCCTTTTATTCTGAGGTAGTGTTTGTCTTTGTCACTCAGGTGGGTTTCCTGTATGCAACAAAATGTTGGGTCCTGTTTACGTAACCAATCTGATAGTCTATGTCTTTTTATTGGGGAATTGAGTCCATTGATATTAATAGATATTAAGGAAAGGTAATTGTTGCTTCCTGTTATTTTTCTTGTTAGAATTGGAAATCTGTCCATGTGGCTATCTTCTTTTAATTTTGTTGGAAAATTACTTTTTTTGCTTTTTCTAGGATGAAGTTCCCCTCCTTGTGTTGAAGTTTTCCATTTATTACCATTTGAAGGGCTGGATTTATGGAAATATATTGTGTAAATTTGGTTTTGTCATTGAATACTTTGGTTTCCACATCTATGGTAATTGAGAGTTTTGTTGGGTATAGTATCCTGGGCTGGCATTTGTGTTCTCTTAAGGTCTGTATGACATCAACCCAGGATATTCTTGCTTTCATAGTCTCTGGTGAGAAATCTGGTGTAATTCTGATAGGCCTGCCTTTGTATGTTGTTTGCCCTCCCCCCCATTGCATTTAATATTCTTTCTTTGTTTTGTGCATTTGGTGTTTTGACTATAATATGGTGGGAGGAATTTCTTTTCTGGTCCAGTCAATTTGGAGTTCTATAGGCTTCTTGTATGTTCCTGGGCATCTCTTTTTTTAGTCTAGGGAAGTTTTCTTCTATAATTTTGTTGAAGATATTTACTGTCCCTTTAAGTTGGAGGTCTTCACTCTCTTCTATACCTATTATCCTTCGGTTTGGTCTTCTCATTCAGTCCTGGATTTCCTGGATGTTTTGGGTTAGGAGCTTTTTACATTTTGTGTTTTCTTGGTATCTTCTATCTTCTTGGTATCTTGGTATCTTCAATGTTTTCTATGGTATCTTCTGCACTTGAGATTCTCTCTTCTATCTCTTGTATTCTGCTGGTGATGGTTGCATGTATGGTTCCTGACTTCTTTCCTAGGATTTCTATCTCCAGAGTTGTCTCTCTTTGTAATTTGTTTTTCTTTCTTTCTTTTTTTTATGGTTTTTCTAGACAGAGTTTCTCTGTGTAACTCTGGCTGTCCTGGAACTCACTCTGTAGACCAGGCTGGCCTCGAACTCAGAAATCTGCCTGTCTCTGCCTCCCAAGTGCTGGGATTAAAGGTGCGCACCACCACTGTCCGGCTTCTTTGTGATTTCTTAACTGATTCTACTTCCATTTTTAGGTCCTGGATGGTTTTGTTCAGTTCCTTCACCTGTTTGGTTGTGCTTTCCTGTAATTCTTTAAGGGATTTTTATGTTTTCTCTTTACCTGTGTTCTCCTGTATTTCTTTACATGAGTTATTCATGTCCTTCTTAAATTCCTCTATCACCATTGTGAGATATGATTTTAGATCCAAATCTTGCTTTTCTGGTGTTTTGGGATATTCAGGACTTGCTGTGTTGGGAGTAACAGGTTCTGATGAAGCCAAGTAGTCTTGGTTTCTGTTGGTAACATTCTTGCATTTGCCTTTTACCATCTGTTGATCTCTGGTGATAGATGTTCTTGCTGTCTCTGGCTGGAGCTTGTTCCTCTAGTGGATCTGTAAGCCTGTGTCAGCACTTCTGGGAGATCAGCTTTCCTCAGGTAAGACCTGTGTGCAGTGGGCTGTGGATCAGTAGTCCCTCCTGAGTCCTGGGGTCAGAACAAACCCTGGAGACAGGCTCTCCACTTGCAGAGAAGTGGCAGAGAGGGCTGTGGATCTGTAGTACTTCCCCCTAGTTGAAGAGGGAGGTAGAAAGGATCCTGACCTGGCTGCCCTGCAGCTTCTGAGGCCTTTGCCTCTTGGCTGGTCCCCCCTTAGAAGGTCACTGGAGAGAAAATGGAGATCTCACCTGAGTCTCTGGGTTGGAGCACTCCCCAAAGGCAAGTTCTCTGCTTGCGGGTAAGGGGCAGAGAGGGCTGTGGATCTACAGTACCTTCTCCTCTTGAACTCATGTCACTTGGGCTTCTGTGGCTGCCAGGAAGGTACTCCTCTCGTATAAGAGCTTCTTAAGTCAAATCAGCTCCACATTCTCCTTAATGGAAGCTCAAAGTTCTGCAGCTTTCTGAGCACACTCCTGTGAGCTTCTCTGTTAAAGCTTCTCAACTTTGGATGTTTTCTCAGGAGACCTGAGGATCTCTTCCACATGTGTAGAATCAGTAGTCACAATATGAATAAGAGATCCACCTGTCTCTATGACTGCATCCTGGGACTAAGGGAATGTCCTTCCTCTTAGCTCTTGTTTTGTATTTTTAAACAAAGACATTTCAATTTTGACTTAGAGCTGTCTTTCATCTTCTCTGATTATTACAGAGATCCGTGATTCTATTTCTTTAGGATTTATTGGACTGTTTAAGTAGTTCACCTGGTCTTGTTTTAACTTTGGTAAGTGGTATCCATCTTCAAAATCATCCATTTCCTTAATATTTTCCAATTTTGTGGAGTACTGACTTTTGAAATAAGAGCTAATGATTCTGTGAATTTCCTCAGTATGTGTTGTTATGTCTCCCTTTTCATTTCTGATTTTGTTTATTTGGATACTGTCTGTCTGCCTTTTAGTTAGTTTGGCTAAGGGTTTGTTTATCTTGTCGATTTTCTCAAATAACCAGGTATACTTTTAAATTGTACAAGAACTTTCTAATTTCTTTATGGAGGCACTTAGTGCCATGAACTTTGCTCTTAGCACTGTGTTTTCACTGTGTCCCATAAATTTGGATATGTTGTGACTCCATTTTCATTAAATTCTAGAAAGTCTTTAATTTATTTGTTTCTTCCTTGACCCATATATCATTGAGTAGAGAGTTGGTCAAGTTCCATGATGTGTAGGCTTTCTGTTGTTTCTGCTGCTGTTGAAGTCCAGCTTTACTCTGTAGTGGTCTGATAAAATACAAGGTGTTATTTTAAATCTCTTGTACCTGTTGATGCTTGCTTTGTGACCAATTATATGGTCAATTTTGGAGAAGGATCCATAAGGTGCTGTGAAGAAGATATATTCTTTTGTGTTTGGGTGAAATATTCTATATATGTCTGTTAGATCCATTTGATTCATAATTTCTGCTTATTTTATTGTTTTTCTGTTTAAATGACCTGTCAATTGGTGAGAATGGGGTTATGAATTTTCTCACTATTAATGTGTGGAGTTTGATATGCGATTTTAACTTTAGCAATTTTTTTTAATACCAATGTGGGTGCCCTTGTGCTCATAGTAAGACATTCAGAATTGAGATATCATGGTAGATTTTTCCTTTGATAAGTATGAAGTGTTCTTTCCTGCCTCTTTTGATTAATTTTGGTTGGAAGCTTATTTTAATAGGTATTATAATGGCTACTCCAGTTTGCTCCTGGGTACATGTCCTTGGAAACCCTTTTTTTAGTCCTTCACTCTGAGGTAATTAATGTCTAACTTTGTTGCTGAGGTGTGTTTCTTGTACATAGCAGAATGATGGATCCCGTTTTTGCATCCATTCTGTTAGCCTGTGTCTTTTTTATTGGGAAATTGAGGCCATCAATGATGAGAGATATGAAAGACCAATCATTGTTAGTTTCTGTTAGTTTTGTTGTTGGAGGTGGTAAAGTGTGTGTGTGTGTGTGTGTGTGTGTGTGTGTGTGTGTGTGTGTGTGATTTTCCTTTGGGTTTGCTGGGAAATGATAAACTTCTTGTGTTTTCTTGGGTGTAGTTACCCTTCTTGTGTTGGAGTTTTCCATATCTAGGATTTCTTTATTTTGTGTTTTCTTTATTGCTTCTATTTCCACTTTCAAGTATCATACAGTTTTATCTATTTCTTTCACTTGTTTAATTACATTTTCCAGTATGTCTTTAGGGGATTTATTTGTTTCCTCTTTAAAGATCTGTTTGACTGTATTTTCCTGAAAATTTTAAGGGGTTTCTTTATTTCCTTTTTAAAGGTCTCTATCATCATTATAAAATTTGATTCAAGATTACTTTCTTGTGCTTTGATTGTGTTAGGATATCCAGGGCTTGCTATAGTAGGGTAGCTGTGCTTTAGATGTGTCTTGTTGCCTTGACTTTTGTTGATTGTACTTTTGAGGGTCTTTAGCCATCTTGATGGCTTTGGTCCCTGGATGTTCTTGTTGTAGTAGGTATTGGGAGGGGGTGAACCTAGATGGTCTAGGTATGGCAGTCCTCTGACCAGTATGCTTGGGCTGTATGGTTCCAGACCTGCAACTCTGTATGGTTCATGGGCCATGTCTCTTGATGGTGGGTGGAGAGGTGGCAGATGGAAGTTCTCCTGGGATGACAAGTTGTTGGCCTATAGGGCTCAGAGAGCAGTGGAAACTTACCTATATGGTTCAGGAGTCACAGATCTGATGAAAGTGGAAGAGAGGTGGTAGGAAATTGGAGGCCCCCCTGGGAGAGCAGGCTTTTCTGGACAGCTTGTCTGGGCCCAGATAGCTCAGAGAGCAGGAAAAATGGGTAGGGAAGTCAAGTTTACATGTATGGTTTAGGATCTGCAGGTCTGATGAAGGAGAGGGAGAAGTGGCAAGATAATGGTGGTCTCCCTGGGATAGCAGATTGCTCAGGGCTTGGGATTCTTTTTTGAGAGAGGTACTATCCCATGGGGCAGATGTAGGGCATTTCCAGATAGGAAATAGGAATCCAAACTCCCTGGGATTATATATATATATATATACACATATATGTATATATATAATTAATTTGATTACTTGAATATCCCTTTCTGTGCATCCCAATCAAACTCCTTTCCAAGTTCACCTCCTTTTGTTTTGTTCATGGATCAGGAGGAAGGAAAGAAGAGAAATGTCCCAATATTGAGGGTATTTTAATATAAAGTGTAATACAATTATATATCTTTCACATTGGATGGTACTTACACTTAGATACTAACTGACTTTGAGTATATTTATATAGTTCAAGTCAAAACATAGATATAAACAACCTTTTTATGTTTTATTACCTATGAGTTAAGTTAAACATAGAATTTTTGAAAATTCTGAATTGTCTTTTGTCAGTCAATTATTGATTTGTCCTTAGAATGTGGTTAATAAAACTTTTGCTTCTTATTGTCCCCAAGGACACAAATCCCACATTTGCTGCTACTTGATATTCTGCCAAAATTTAGTGACTATTACATTCATTAAACATGTTTATGTTTGGCCACAAAGGACTCTCATCTTTATCATCTATATATCCATAAAAGATTAGTATAATAAAACAACCTCCTTTCTTCACAATTTAAAATTCCTTTGGTCCAGAGAAGTTGAACATTATCAACCCAAAATCTCTGAAGATCATTTTATATGTCTTTATTTCAGTTTTAAGACATAATACATTGGTTATTGAGTTTAGAGTAGAATATAAACTTTATGTGACCCTGTTAACCAAAAGAGCATTATCTTCTGCAAAATAATTCTCTACAGCCATGGTCACCTTTGTAAGCTTTGTGCACACATTTGATCATATTTTCAGTTTCACCTTCATGAAAACCAAGATTATAGATCATCTAAAGTCATGATGGCCTTCCAGAAGTGTAAGTGTGCTTTAGTTTGATTACTTTGTTTCTTTTTCCACCCATCATTCTTTTTTCTTAGCCTCTAAAGTATCCATGCTTACTCACTTAAAAATCAGAGGTAGAAAAAATTCAAGATCAGCATTGATAGACAAGGAAATATATATTTATTATGTCATTTTCTATTCCATAAAAATTAAGAATGAAGGAATAGGATTTATTGGAAATACATTACATTGGAAGATTGTGGTCATATCTTGTTCACTCCACCTGTCCTAATTATTTAATCTGTACCAATCACATCATAGATTCCCAAGAAAAATCCTCTAATAAATTCATAACTACTCTGGCAGACAAGATAATTTTAGAGGCAAACAAGTGACCTACAATGACACTTTCTATACAAACATAAACTGTAATATTCTTCATGAAATCTCCAAAATATTTGTGATATTGTCACTCATGACTACTGAGCTCAAGTGAGCTTGAAATCCTTAACATTGAAAGAATATCTAAACTTAATTGATTGATTAGAGCATGCATTTCATATTCATATTTCAATATGCATTTCATATTGAAAGGGAAAAAGATATTTCTCATCAGACAAGAAAGATGGTTTTCACATCTGTAATTCTGCTACAAGTTAGGATACAACATGAAAGGCTAAGGGGAAAATTTTTATATTTTTTCTAAATTCCCCCAAAAATCTTGTCTAAAATGATACTATCTTAATCCTATTGTAGCCCATCTTATTATCAACTAGTTATTTCTTCTGTTCTTAAATTGTTTCTTTTCTTATGTAGAGATGCTTACAAAAATAAATATTTGTCTGTCTTTGATAACCTAAGGTCTTCACTTGTAATATCCCTTAATCTACTAACTGTTAGATAATAGATTTCTTCCAGAGTGTATTTCATAATGTGCCCTTCCTGGAGTCTAGAGTAGGCTAAATAGACCTTAAGTGCTTGCCAACAATTGGACCTTAACGACCCAGGTGGAGTATTCTTCTTGCCCCACCTGCAACTTCCTACAGGAGCAGACTGCCCACTGAGCTTGCTTTACAACACAATCCAGCTGAAACATAGGATGGGTCTCTGGGCTCTCCCTATATAAATGCAGTGCTGAATATTAAACCTCGAGCCTTTATCAGAAACTTTGTCTTGACTTCATCCTTCTCTTGCAGTCCTATGGCCATTGAACAGCTACACATAAGAAATGAGTGCTCATTTGCTGAAGCTACTATTTTTATAAGAAACCCTTTTCAAGCTTGAAGTAGAGAGAAAATAGAACTTGTTATTTACAAAATACAATTAATAGACTATTTTTCTCATAACATATTTGAAAAGATTAATAATAGTTGGACTTAAGACAAAGTATCAGATTTCTCTGATAAAAGAGTGAAAGCAATTGAAAAAATGTCTTGAGAACTTAATATAGATTTCTACTGACAAATGCCCCAATTTTCAGAAGCCTGACTCCTCTTATTATTAATTCACTAGCAGGTTTGAGGATTGATAGAAGGATATCAGAGGTACCATAATTTCTTATCTTTTATCAAGATTGCAAGAACAAAAACATAGCATGCACAGTCATCATTGGTTACTGACCTGATACATTATCATAAGTGTTAAAGCAAGTTATGGAGCAAAGGAAGAAGAGCAAAAGGAAGCAGAATA
Source organism: Montemys delectorum (assembly GCA_019843815.1). Classification (NCBI taxonomy): domain Eukaryota; kingdom Metazoa; phylum Chordata; class Mammalia; order Rodentia; family Muridae; genus Montemys; species Montemys delectorum. The sequence continues at coordinate 15,852 of JADRCD010199516.1, read as the reverse complement.
CAAATTAAGAAAAGAATTTGAGGTATTAGACTAACTTATTATCTACTAAGAATTCCTGAAGAAATATCCAATCAATGATCACAATAATTCTATAAACTAGACACTGTTGAGAAAGCTGAGGTAAAGCAAATCAATAGGAATATAAAACTCATAGAAGTTTTGTAGAGATTATAAAAATCACAGGAAATATACTCTCTAATTAGGCATCAGTCAATAGGAAAATATTGTAGAGTCAAACCAATTACTATATTAAGATGATATCAAAACATCAATGAATTTTTACTATTTTGTTTATGTAGAAAGTAAATTCTTAGAAGTCATTCTAATGATTTGATTTCTGTATATAAATCAAATGTTATACTCATTTCTGCATTAATTCCACAAACTTTTATATAACACATTCTAGATTCCTGGAAATATATACTCAAAGAATTATATTAATATTTAAACATTTCTTTCTGTATGCCCATGTTCTTTTTGTCATCATTAATGATATCCAAGATATGAAACTAAGTACCTATCAATAGATAAATAAAAATGAGGCATCTATGCTAAATAAAATTCTATACAGCTTAAATAATGAGGAAATTCTGCCATTTGTAATAGTATATGGAACAATAGGATATTATTCTAATTGAAATGAGCAAAGCACAAGAATAAACAATGTTCAATTTCTGATATCGTTATGATGGAAAAATTATATATAACCACATGTCGGATGTCAAGACCACATAGTAATGTTCGCTTGTTTTTGTTTTTGTTTTTTATGAAAGACCAAGATTTTAATTGCCATATAAAGATAATTCTAATATGACTATCATTAGTTTTTTTGTATTTACTTTATATCCTGGTAGTAGCTTCCTCTTCCTCCTCTCCTTCCAGTTTCTCCCTCTCACCTCATATCCCTGCAATCCTCCTGCTCTCCTATTCTACTCAGAAAAGGATCAGAAAAAGGGAGGCCTCCCATGGAAATCAGCCCACCTTGGCATATCAGGTTGCAATAGGATTAGGTTGATCTTCTCCTATTGTGTCTAGACATGGCAGCCCAGTTAGAAGAAAGGGATTCAAATTTGAGCAACAGTCAGATACAGGTTCTGTATGAAGATGCAGCTTCACAACTGATAAACATGTGCTGAGAGCCTATGCTTGTCCCATGCATGCTCTCTCGTTGGTGGTTCAGTCTCTGAGGGCTCTTATCAGCCTAGGTTTGTTGATTTTTATATGATTCATAATGGTGTCCTTGACCTCTCCAGCTCCTTAATCCTTCATCCCCCTCTTCCACAAGATTCCCTGAGGTCTGTCTAATGATTAGCTGTGGGTCTCTGAATTTTTTTCCATCAGTTTCTGAGTGTAGCCTTTCAGGTGATTGTTAGGGTATGTGCCTTTCTGGAAGTATAGCAGAATATCATTAATAGTGTCAGGAGTAGGCATTCGCTCATGCCATGGATCTCAAGATGGGCCAGTCATTGGTTGGCCATTCCTTCAATTTTTGCTCCATCTTTATTCTTGTATAGCTTGTATACTTGTAGATTTAAGGCTTTGTGGCTTGGTTAGTGTACCCATTCCTCTTTTGGAAGACTTTTCTAGTTCTAGGAGGTGGCCATTTCAGGCTCCATATTCCCTATTGCTAGGAATCTCAGCTAGAGTCACCCTCATAGATGTCTGGTAGTTTCCATTACCCTATCTTATCGCAGAGATACACCCCCACCAACTCAAGTTCTCTGTCCATGTACTCTCTCCTTCCTAGACTTAATCCTTCTTCCTCCTCTCCCCACACAATCCCCCACCACCCTCCCACTATCTACCCCCTATGTTTACTCTTTCCCCCTCTTAGCAAGATTTAAGCATCATTCATTGGGACCTCGTTGTTATTTAGCTTCTTTTGGCCTATGGATGGTAACATAGTTATTCTGGCTAATATCATTTACAAGTGAGTAAATACCGTGTGTGCACTTCTGGTTCTGGGTTACCTCACTCAGGATGATCTTTTCTAGCACCATCCATTTGCCTGCAAATTTCAGGATGTCATTGTTTTAGTAGCTGAGTAGGGTACCATTTTATAAATGTACCACACTTTCTTTATCTATTCTTCCATTGATTCCATAGATTGTTTCTAGTTTATGGCTATTATGAATAAAGCTACTATGAACATAGCACATATCTTTGTGGTATGGTGAAACATCTTTTGGGTATATGTCCAGGAGTGTAATTGCTGAATCTTCCTTTTGTCGTCTTGAGTTCCTTTAGTTGTCTGATTGCTATAGCTAGAACTTCAAGTACTATATTGAGTAGATATACAAAGAGTGGACAGTCTTGCTGTGTTCCTGATTTTAATGGAATTGCTTTAAATTTCTATCCATTTAATTTGATGTTGGCTATTTTTTGTTGTATATTGCCTTTTGTGTGTGTGTGTTTAGATACGATCTCTCAGAGACTATTAACATGAGTGGGTGTTGGATATTGTCAAAATATTTTTCATCATCTAATGAGATGATCATGCCAGGTTTTTTTTTTCTTTCGGTTTGTTTATATGGTGGATTATATTGCTGGATTTTTATAAATTGAATCCCTACATCTGTGGTATAAAGTCTACTTGACCATAGTAGATGATGTTTTTCATGTGTCCTTGAATTCAGTGAGTATTTGATCAAATTTGTGAGAATTTAATTCAGTATTTTTTCATCAATGTTCATAAGAGAGATTGGTTTGAAATTCTGTACTGGCTAGTTTTGTGTGTCAACTTGACACAGGCTACAGTTATCACAGAGAAGGGAGCTACAGTTGAGAAAGTGCCTTCAGGAGACCCAGCTGTGGGACATTTTCTCAATTAGTGATCAAGGGGGTAGGGCCCCTTGTGGGTGGTGCCATCTCTGGGCTGAAAGTCTTGAGTTCTATAAGAGAGCAAGCTGAGCAAGCCAAGAGAAGCAAGCCAGCAAAGAACATCTCTCCATGGCTTCTGCATCAGCTCCTGCTTCCTGACCTGCTTGAGTTCCAGTCCTGACTTCCTATGGTGATCAACAGCAGTGTAGAAGTGTAAGCTCAATAAACCCTTTCCTCCCCAACTTGCTTCTTGGTCATGATGTTTGTGCAAGAATAGAAACCCTGACTAAGACAAATTGGTACCAGGATAGTGGGGTA
>JADRCD010199516.1:0-12614 GCA_019843815.1 Montemys delectorum | reverse complement strand
GTGATCAACAGCAGTGTAGAAGTGTAAGCTCAATAAACCCTTTCCTCCCCAACTTGCTTCTTGGTCATGATGTTTGTGCAAGAATAGAAACCCTGACTAAGACAAATTGGTACCAGGAGTGGGATATTCCTGTGACAACCTGATCATGTTTTAGAGAAGATTGTAAAAAGACTTTAGAACTTTGAGCTAGAAGAACCACTGGCTGTTAAGAACTCCATTAGATGTTCTGTGAGAGCTTAGAAGATCATGTTGAGAACAGTACAGAGATAGAGGCCTGGCTTGTGAAATTTCAGAGAAAAGATTAAAGACTCTTATCAGGATCATGTTGTTTTGATTAAGAAGATTCTGTGGTTGTGGTTAGCTAGGGCTGAAGTATCAGCTGTGATTAATAAGATACCATAACTGCTAAAACATTACTAAGACTATTGATGCTGGTTAGCTAGAGCTAAGAAATTAGCGGTGATTAAGAAGAGACCAGCATCATTAAGGTGACATCTTCTGAGAAGTGTTTTCTGAAAACACACAAGGTTGTGTTCCAGAGATAGCCAAGGTTGTACCTTGTGTTGCAGCAAGACTTGGTAATGTGTAAGAGTCACCCAGGTGGTGCTGGTTTTGACAGCACAAAGGGGTCATAAAGAGAGAGCAGCTGAGGCTCAGCACAGTAAAAGGCCATAGAAGGCCATTGGTAAAGGTGCAGCCTCAGTTTGCAATTGATGGCCCAGGACTGAAGGTGTCACGAAAAAGAGTTGAGGCTTGGCACCATAAAGACAGTCTATGAGAGGCTATTGGTAAAGCCTAGTTATAGCATTGTTTTGAGAATGCCAGTACCATGCAATGACCACCAAAGACAGAGCAGCAGTAGAGTACAGGCGTCTAGAGCCCAAAAGACAAGATGTGTGCTACAAAGGGCAAAGCTAGAGAGGTAACTGAAGCCCTTAGAAGAGCCCTGAAGATCCTGAGTTAGATCCCAGACATTGGTTTTGCTTTTGATTGTGACTGTGCCCTGATATTTTTCCCTCTTGAAAAAAATGTATTTTAGTAGAGCCCACAGTTAAGAGACCTTAAATTTTAAAAGATATTAGACATTTTAAATTGATTAAACTTTTAATATGTAAAGACTGTGAGACTTTAGATCTCAGAGATAAATAAAAACATAAGAGTTGAGGCTTAATAATAATGTGTTTGTGTGTCAAGTTGACAAGGGGTCAATTGTACTGGCTAGTTTTGTGTGTCAACTTGACACAGGCTACAGTTATCACAGAGAAGGGAGCTTCAGTTGAGAAAGTGCCTCCAGGAGACCCAGCTGTGGGACATTTTCTCAATTAGTGATCAAGGGGGTAGGGCCCCTTGTGGGTGGTGCCATCCCTGGGCTGGAAGTCTTGGGTTCTATAAGAGAGCAAGCTGAGCAAGCCAAGAGAAGCAAGCCAGCAAAGAACATCTCTCCATGGCTTCTGCATCAGCTCCTGCTTCCTGACCTGCTTGAGTTCCAGTCCTGACTTCCTATGGTGATCAACAGCAGTGTAGAAGTGTAAGCTCAATAAACTCTTTCCTCCCCAACTTGCTTCTTGGTCATGATATTTGTGCAAGAATAAAAACCCTGACTAAGACAGGGATATTGGTTTGAAATTCTCTTTTTGGTTGAATCTTTATGTAGTTTAGGTATCAGTGTGACTGTGACCTCATATATTTAATTTGGCAGTGTTCCTTCTGTTTCTATTTTGTAGAATAACTTGGGGAGTGTTGGGATTGGTTCTTTGAAAGTCTGGTAGAATTCTGCACTAAAACCATCTTGTCATGGGCAGTTTTCAGTTATAAGACTTTTAATGACTGCTTTACTTCATTAAGGTTTATATATATCTATTTAAATTGTTTACCTGATTTTGACCTAACTTTGGTAAGTGGTATCTATTAAGGATTTCATCCATTTCTTTTAGAATTTTGTGGAGTACAGATATTTAGAGTCTAATGATTCTTTGAATTTCCTCAAAGTCTGATATTATGTCACTCTTTTCATTTCTTATTTTGTTACTGAGGGACATTCTCTCTGCCTTTTAGTTAGATTGGCCAAGGATTAATTGATTGATTGGTTGATTGATTTTGAATTTTTTAAAGAGTCAACTATTGGTTTTGTTGTTTTTTTTTTTTGTGTGTTGTTCTTTATTTCTAATAGTTTAATTTTAGCCCTAAGTTTGATTATTTCTTGCAGTGTACTACCCTTTAATATGTTTGCTTATATTTGTTCTAGAGCTTTTAGTTGTGCTGTTAAGTCGCTAGTATGGAATATCAGTAATTTCTTTATGGAGGTACTTAGTGCTATGAACTTTCCTCTTAGCACTGCTTTCATTGTGCCCCATAAGTTTGAGTATGTTGTGCCTTCATTTTCATTGAATTCTAGAAAATCTTTAATTTCTTTATTTCTTCCATGACCCAGTGATCATTGAGTAGACAGTTGTTTACTTTCATGAGTTTGTAGTCTGCCCTTTAATCCATGGTGGTCTGATAATGTACAGAAGTTTATTTCAATTTTCTTAAATTTGTTGAGGCTTACTTTTAAAGCAAGTGTATGTATGGTCAATTTTGGAAAATATTACATGAAATGATGAGAAGAAGGTATATTCTTTTGTATTTGGGTGATATCTGTTAGGTTCATTCAATTCATTACCTCTGTTAGTTTTATTATATTTCTATTTAGTTTCTGGCTGGATCACCTCTCCATTGTTAAGAGTGGGGTATTAAATTATCCCACTATAAATATACAGGGTTCACTGTACGATTTAAAATTTAGTAATGTTCCATTTTCAAATGTGGGTGCCCTTGTATTTGTGGCATAGATATTCAGAATTGAGACATCATCTTCATGTATGTTTCCTTTGATGGGAAGGAAATGTCCTTCTCTATCTCTTTTGATTAATTTTGGTTGAAAGCCTATTTTATTAGATATTGGATTTATTAGGAGTTGGTTACTCCAACTTCTTTTTATTCCCATTTGCTTTGAAAAACCCTATCCAGCCATGTACTGTGAAGTAATGTCTATATACTTGTTGTTGGGAGGTATTTTTTGGATGTGGCAGAATGATAGGTCCTGCTTTTACATCCATTCTGTTAGCCTGTGTCTTTTTATTGGGGAACTGAGTCCATTGATCTTGAGAGATATTAATAACCAATGATTATTAATTCCATTATTTTTATGTTGGTACTGGTAGTATGTATATGCATGTATATGTTTATTTCCCTTCTTAGGTTTTTTTCTATGCAGAATTATGTATTTCCTGTGTTTTCTTGGATGTAGTTAGCCTCCTTGGGTTAGAGTTTTCTTTCCAGTATCTTTGATAGGGTTGGATTCATGGATAGATATTGTTTAAATTTAATTTTGTCATAGAATATGCTGTTTTCTCAATCTATGTGATTGAAAGGTCTTCTGAGTATAGAAATCTGTGCTGATATCTGTGATCTCCAAGGGTCTGCAAGCTATCTTCCCAGGTCTTTCTGGCTTTTAGAGTCTCTTGACACATAGAGTGTAATTTCAGCAGGTCTGCCTTTATATGTTACTTGCCTCCTTTCCCCTTGAAGCTTTTAAATTCTTTCTTTGTTCTGTACATTTAGTGTTTTCATTATTATGTAGTGGGAAGATTCTCTTTTTTTGGTCAATAGCAAAAAATCTAATTTTAAAATTGTCAAAATATATTTACATATACATGTAAAAAGTGATATAGGTGGCTAATGCAATCCTATATTATTTACTATGTAGCCTAGGATGGTTTGTAACTCACAGAGATCTACATACCTCTGTCTCCCAACTGCAAGGATGGTGTGTGTCATCACACCCTGTGACCTAAATGAATCTTTAATAAACTACAGCAAAAATTATTTTTAAACATGTAGACTATACTGCAACTGAATGATAAATATTTACCAGTCAATAATTAATATTAAATATGGACATATTATTAAGATTATCTAAACACAGGGAACTTTTCATTTATTTTAACAGCTGTCTTCTAAAGTCTTCTGGGAATAGAAGTTAGGGGAAGACAGAGTGTTGGACCAAAAGCAATTAATTTAAAGGACATTTTTGTGGAATGATGTTTATAAGGTTATGTATTAAACTGATCTCAATTGCAACTAGACTGTAGGCATGTAATAATAGCAGTATGAAATACGTGCTTCAAATGTGAGCTAGTATATGACACAAAGAAATGTTCAAACAGCAGCTTCTTCACTAACAATAATACAGGGATGACAAGTTAGTGTGTCTTGAGATTGGCACCTGACTCAACTCTGAGGCTTTATAAAATATTTCTCATTTTTTCAACCAGATTGGACAAGAATGAGAAACTGAACAGTAACAACCTTCATTTTGCTGAGTTTCACAGATGACATTCGGCTGCAAATTCTGCTTTTTATATTTCTGATCCTTTCTTATGTGTTGAGTTTGTCTGGCAACCTAACCATCAGCACCCTTACTCTGGTTGACCCTCATCTTAAAACACCTATGTATATTTTCCTCAAAACTTTCTCCTTCCTAGAAATTTCACTCACAACTGCTTGTATTCCCAGATTTCTATACAGCATATCATCTGGGGACAAGTCCATTACTTATATTGCTTGTGTCAGTCAACTTTTGTTTATAGACCTCTTTGCAGTTACAGAATTTTTTCTCCTGGCTGTCATGTCCTATGATCGCTATGTGGCCATCTGTAAACCTCTGCATTGCATGATCATCATAAATAGCAGAATCTGCAAGAACTTCATCTTCTTCTGTTCGGTAGCAGCACTGATCATCATTCTCCTGCCAATTGGTCTAGGCTTTGGCCTAGAATTCTGTGACTCAGATATTCTTGACCATTTTTGTTGTGATGCAGCTCCTCTTCTGAAAATCTCCTGTTCAGACACATGGTTGATAGAACAGATGGTGATAGTTGGTGCTGTGTTGACATTCATCATAACCTTTGTGTGTGTTGTCCTTTCCTATGTTTATATCATCAAGACCATTCTCAGGTTTCCCTCTACAAAGCAAAGGCAAAAGGCCTTTTCCACCTGTTCTTCCCATATGATTGTTATTTCTATTACTTACAGTAGCTGCATCTTTATGTCAAACCTTCATCCAAGGATGATGTAGCTATTAATAAAGGGATTTCATTTATTATCATATCAATTTCACCAATGTTGAATCCCTTTATTTATGAACTGAGAAATAAGCAAGTGAAGCAAGCTTTCAATTCCTCAATTAAAAAAGTTGCATTTCTCTCAAAGATGTAAAAAACAAATGAATACTAAACAAAGTAGGGTGAATGGTTGGAAGATCTGAAGCTTTATTATAGTATTATTTGATATCCTTGTTTTTTAATCTTCATATACTCACATTTTCTCTTTAAACTTGCATACTATGAGCATGACTTCATCTGTCTCTATTAAAACCAAACCTTTTGAATATGTTTAGTCTTGCAGTCAACCTGAAATTGTCGTCTGACTTTTATCCCTGAGAACACAATAGATTGTGATGTTCTACCATCTTTCCCACACTTTCATGTGTGGCTTTTTATTTTACAGTGTAACTAATCCAATGAGCATGGAAGTTATACGTACATATAAAAGTATTCAGTATCCATTCATTATCCATTTGCCACTTAAAAACAGATGGCAAGGTAAAACTGTAAGTGAAAAATTAGAAACTCAAACAAGATATTCAGAAGCAAACCTCACCCCAGAATACAGGAGATGAATAAAGAGAATCTAAGGCATAGATGGAATTACTGTATATCTTTGTTGAAGAAAATGTGAAATCATGTAAAACAAGAAATTCAGGCCCAGACTTCCAAGAAATCTGAGAATCTCTGAAAAGACCAAATCTCACAATAATAGGAATATAAGAAGTAGAAAAAACCCAAGCAAAGCCACAGAATATTTCAACAAAATATTAGAATAAATTTACTGACTTCTCAGGGTCCAAGAAGCATACAGAATACCAAATACACTGGACAAGAAAAGTAATTCCTCACAGCACCAAATAATCAAAACACAAAGCATCAAGAACAACAAGAGAATATTAAAAGCTGCAAGGGAAAAAGGATCCAGTAACATAAAAACAAACCTATTAGAATAAATCTGAATTTTAATGGACTCTCTAAAAGCTAGAAGGGCTAGATAGATAGGCTAAAGACACTAAAATGTAACAGACACCAGCCAAGATTACTATATCAGATAAAACTTTCAATCACAATAGATGGAGAAAGAAATGCATTCCATTTGATAAAACCAAACTCAAGCAGTATGTATCCAATCCTAGAGAGGGCACTTCAACTTCAAGATGTTAACCATTCTCATGAAACGCAAAGAACAAAAATCCCAAGCCATAAACATGGGAGCTATCCCCTCTGCCCAAGCCCAATCTCCTTCAGATCTGTACTTCTACCTGGGGTTGATCAGTGTACATGCACCCCTCCCACACTCCACAGCGCCTGTCTCCCAGGAGGTCTGCCATAACCAGGGACACAGGTGAGATACTAGTCCCAGTACCTAGGACAGCTGGAACACACACAGAACCTAGTATATGTGAGATCTATTCCACTCTGTCTGAGTTCCACAATCCTTCCAGTCTGTACCTTCCTCTGTAACTGGGGTAGATTCTGCCCGTGGAGCCCAAAGCCTGACTGTCTACAGGAGTTTTTCTCTAATTAAGAAAACAGGAGGTCTGCTCTAACCAAGGACAAAAAAACCTACTCTAACCAGGCACACAAGAGATTCCCCCGAGACAGCACTGCCTGCCTCCTAGGAGGCCAGCTCTAACCAAGGCTACAGAGCTTCCACTGCATCCAAGGAGTCCAGCTCCAGTCAGAGATACCCAGGCCAGTTAACACCAAAGATAACGAGATGGTAAGAGGCAAGCTCAAGAACATAAACAACAGAAGCCAATACTATTCAGCACCATCAGAACCCAGTTCTCCCGCCAGCCCTGGATAACCTGAAAAGCAAGATTCTGACCTAAAATCCAATCTCATGAAGATGACAGAGGTCTTTAAGGAAGATATAAATAACTCCCTTAAAAGAAGCAAAATGAAACAGGTAAACATGTAGAATTCCTTAAAGAGGAAACAAATGAATCCCTTAGAGAAATACAGGAAAATGTAATCAAGCAGGTGAAGGAATTGTTCAAGATCTAAAAATGGAAATAGAAACAACAAAGAAATGATAAATGGAGGCAACTCTGGAGATGGACAACCTAGGAAAGAGATCATGAGCTACAGATGCAAGCATCACAAAAAGAATGCAAGAGATAGAGGAGGAAATCTCAGGCATAGAAGATAACAATATAATTGACACTTAGGTCAAAGAAAATACAATGTGTAAAAAGCTCCTCACCCAAAACATCCAAGAAACTCAGGACACAACAAAGAGACTGACCCTAAAAACAATAGAAATAGAAGAGGGTAAAGCTTCCCAGTTCAAAGGATCAGAAAAATGTCTTCAACAAAACATAGAAGAAAACTTCCCTACCCTAAAGAAAAAGATGGCCATAAATGTATATGAAGCCTACAGAACACCAAGTAGATTGAACCAGAAAAAATGCTCCTATCATATAATAATCAAAACATTAAATGCACAGAACAAAGAAAGAATATTAAAAGCTGTAAGGGAAAAAGGCCAAGTAACATATAAAGGCAGACCTATCAGAATTACAGTAGAGTTCTCAACTGAGACACTAAAAGCCAGAAGATCCTAGACAGTTATCATACAGACCCTAATAGAACATAAATGCCAGCCCAGGCTACTATACGCAGCAAAACTCTCAATCACCATAGATGGAGAAACCAGGGTGTTCCATGACAAAGCAATATGGAAACAATATCTTACTATTAATCCAGCCCTAGAGGATACTAGAAGGAAAACTCCAAAAGAAAAAGGCCTATGTCAGAGCCAGCTGACAACGGTGAGGCTGAAGTAGAGAGGGCAACTAGATAAGAACGAGAGGACCACCACTCTGCTGGCAATGGCAATAAGCCTTTAATTGGAGAAATCTTTTATAGGAAAACACAGTAAGGCTAAAAAGTAGAATTTAACAACAATCATCTAGCACAGTTTCTGAGCACTTTCTCATGGCAAAAGCATGTCAACCTCTTCATATCTTACAGTAAATATTTTTCCCCATGTCCAGGTGCATGAAGTTTTTTTTCCTTGGTCCTTGCACGCACAGCTCTCAGTAGCCTTGAATTACTTCCAAAACATCTTGGGTTTATGGAGCAGTCATGTCCTCAGCCGCAGGGAGATTATGTGAAGGTGCCCCCTCCTTCATGGAGCGGTTATGCCCTTAGCTGCAGGGAGATTATGTGAAGGTGCCCCCCTCCTTGCCTTTCAGCATAGGGGACACCCTTAAATTTTCCCCTATGCCAAAGAACATTTCCACCATTCAGCAGAGGGGCCACCCCTAAATCTTCCCCTATGCTAAAGAACATTTCCACCACAGACCTATGTTAGTTTCTTTCAATAATTGCAATATTTATACCCAGTGTCTTTTCCTAATTCCACCTCAAAAAATTATAAACTTTAAAATGCAGGTTGCATTGCTGTGGTCAAAATCCCTACATAGAAAGATTTGTGTCTTGCCAAATCAACTTTAAAAACTCAATTTTTTTTTCAGTTTAATAGGTAGCACAGGCTTTATCATTTCGGAATATAGGTGAAAGTAAATCTTGGCCACAAGGAGTGCCATCCAAAAGAACCTAGTAAATTTTATTAAGACATATTTTTAAAGTAACTTGTAGTTAGACATACAGGGTTCTTAATAATTATATTCTATGGTCTGTAAATGTTACTTTTGTTATTCTATTTTCTCTCTCTTTTAAGATTTGGAGGAGAATTTATTATTCTTTTTTCTCATTTTCTCCTTTTTCCTTCCTCTTTTTAAATTTTCTTTTAATTTTTAAACATTTTTTATTGGATATTTTCTTTATTTACATTTCAAATATTTCCCCCATTCCAAGTCTCCCTTATGGAAACCCCTTATCTCATTCCCTTCTCCCTGCCTCTAGAAGGGTGCTCTCCCACCTACACACCCACTCCTGTCCTCCCTTACTGGCATCAAACACTCTCAGGCCTAAGGGCCTCTCCTCCCACTAAAGTCAAACAAGGCCATCCTCTGCCACTTGAAGCCTTAGCTTGAGCAAAATGACAGCTGATAAAGGTCCAAGGTGATATAAATTAGAAAGGATAAAGTTATAGTATTTTATTTGCAGATAATATGATAATGTATATAACTGACCTTAAAAATACCACTAGGAACTCCTACATCTGATAAACCACTCTCATCAAAGTAGCTGGATACAAAATGAAAACACAAACACATGCACACACACACACACACACACACACAAATAATTAATCTTCCTACATACAAATGACAAATGGTCAGAGAGAAAAATAAGGTAAGCAACACCTTTCAAAATAGCCTCAAATAATATAAAATATCCTCGATAAACTCTAATGAAGCAACCGAAAGACTTGTATAATAAAATTTTGAAACATTGAACAATTAATTTGAAGAAGATAATAGGATTAATATAGTGGAAGTAGCCATCCTACCAAAAGTAATCCACAGATTCAATTCATTCCTTCTCAAAATTTCAACACAATTATTTCCAGGACTTGGAAGGAAAATTTTCCCCTTTACATAGAAAGTTGACTCCTAGGCCAGGTAAGACGATCCTGTACAGTAAAAGAACTGAAGGAACCATCACTACCTCCACATTCACACTGTAGTATAGAGCTATAATGATAAATTTATTGCCACAAACAGACATTCTTTAATCAATAGAATCAAGGTGACACACAAACATAATTCCATATGCCTATGGGTACCTTTTAGTTTTTAGCAAAACAAAATGAAACAAAACAAAATAAAACCAAATATACTCACTGGAAAAAATACAGTGTCTTCAACAAATGGTGCTGTTTAAACAAGATGGCTGCAAGTGAAAAAAAAAAAAAAAAAGCAAACAGATTCATACTTACCACCCTGCACAAAACTCAACTACAAATAAAACAAAGTATTATTTTTATTAACATAAAATCAAACACAATAGGAGATTAAGCAGGAAATAGTGCTGAACTCATTGGCACTGGAAAAGACTTCTTGAACACAATGCCGTTAGCACAGCAACCAAGCACAATTAATAAACTGGCCATCATGAGGCTGAATGGCTTCTGTAAGGCAAAGGACACTATCGTTCAAACAAAGCTCCAAGCTACAAAATGGGAACCGGTTTTTACCAACTGCACATCTAAATGAAGGCTAATATTTAAAATACATGAAGAGCTCTAAAAACCAGACATCATGAATACAAATAACCTGATTAAAAATGGAGCACAGTCTAAACAGAGAATTCTCCTAAGAGGAAACTCAAATGGCTGAGAAACACTTAAAGAATTCTATAAAGTCTTTAGCCACCAGGGAAACACAAATCAAAACTTCTTTGTAATTTCTTCTTAAACCTGATGGCAAGGATGTGGAATAGGAGAACACTTATAAATTGCTGGAGGGAGCACAAACTTACTACCACTATGGAAATCAGTCTGACAGTTTCTCGGGAAAATGAAACTACATCTACCTCAATATCTAGCTTTCCCACTCTTGAGCATATGACCATAAGACATTTGATTTGACTACAGAAACACTTACTTAATAACTTTCATTGCTGCTCTATTGATAACAGCCAAAAATTGGGAACCCATCCCTCTATCAATGGATAAATGAATAAAGACCATGTAGTACAATTACACAATAAAATGCTAAACTCTGCTGTTTGAAACATGAAATCATGAAAGGCTTGTGTAGCCTTGTCTGTCTTTGAACTCACTCTGGGGCATCTCTGGAATAAGTTAGGACCCTAGGACAATGAAAACTTCCGGAAATCTATGAGGGTGACTCTAGCTAAGGCTCTTACTAATAGAGATAAAGAACCTGAGATGATCATATCATGTAATTGGAAAAGACTTCCAACAAACAAACAGCAAACAAGCCACAAAACTTTTAACCCACAATTTTTTCCATCTACAAGATATACAGGGATAAAGAGGGAGCAGAAACTGAAGGAACGGCTAACCAATGACTGGCATAATTTGAGACCCATGCCATGAAAGAGAACCCACCCATGAGAGTATTAATGATAGTGTGTTATGCTAGACAGAAGCCTAGCACAACAGTCATCTGAGAGAGCTCACCTAGCAAGTGATGGAAACAGATTTAGCAGACCCGCAGCCAACATTAGGCAGAGCTTGGAAAAACTTGTGGAAAAGGGGGAAGATTAAAGGAGTTAAAAAGGTCAAGGATACCACAAGAAAACCTACAGAATCAATTAAACTGGGCCCACAGGGGCTCACAGAGACTGAACCACCAACCAGAGAGCATGCATAGGATGTACTTAGGGCCCCTATGCATATGTAACAGATGTGCAGCTTGGTCTTCACTTGTGACTCCTAACAGCAGGAGCAGGAGCTGTCTTTGACTATGTTGTCTGCCTTTGGATCTCTTTTGCCTAACTGGTTGCCTTGTCTATCCTCAATAGAAGCAGGTAAACCTATTTTTATGGCAACTTGATATGCCAAGGAGGGTTGATATCTGTGAGAGGTCTCCCCTTCTCTGATGATAAAGGGAGGGGGGAGAGGAGGAGGAAAGGTGAGAGGGAGGGACTTGGAGGAGAGGCGAGATGGGAAGCTATGATCAGGACATAAAGTAAATAAATGAAGAAATGAACATAACCAAGAGAGAAAAGAAGACAGAAAGAGAAGAAGAGAGAAGGAGAGAGAGGGAGAGAGAGAGACAGAGACAAAGACTCAAGTAAATGCTAGAAAAAATGATCCTGAGTGAGGTAACCCAGATCCATAAATATGGTATGCACTTACTTATAATGTGTATATTAGCTGTTAAGTCATTGCAAAGCAAGCTACAGTCTGTATGAGCTCAGAGGTTAGATACAGAACAATGAGCTGGGGTAGATCTTCCTGGAAAGAGTAAATTGAATAGATCATTAGGGATGGATTGGGTGTATTAGAACTGGAGAATCAAATGGAGGGAAAGGGATGAGGTGGACTGAGGGAAGGAATACAGATAGATACAAAATGAAGGATCATTTGAAGAGGTATATAGATACAGTAGAAGCCCCCTAAAATATATACATATTTTAAGGTGATCCAAATTAAATTTCCAAATAATGGGGAAGGATGGAATCCCAACTAAGTATTTTTTGTCACCAAATGAAGTTTACAATTCTGGGACTGCATTATATCTAATCAAGTTCTTGGCTAAGGGGATCCCATAGGAACTCCAAAACAACCTAGGCTATTGCCAAGGCTATTTGTTGCTTACTACAAACTGACAATAAAGCCCTATTGTTGAAAATAATACCTACATTATTTATTGAACACAAAGAAGTTAGACTCGTGTCTACCTAGATTCATTACCCGTAGTGACTAGGGTTTATGGTACTAGATGGTATTCTGCTTGCTACCAAAGAAGAAAAGTAAACACATACCCCAAATTAATCCTTGGATTTATGGTGCTTTTTTGCCTGTAAGATATGCTGGTCCATTGTGGCACAAAGCCAAGATGGCAGGCCCATAAG
>JADRCD010199514.1:0-13441 GCA_019843815.1 Montemys delectorum | reverse complement strand
AACCCTTCAGCTCCATAGAACCTTTCTCTAACTCCTTCATTGGGGACAGTGTACTCAGTTCAATGAATGGTTGTGAGCCTCTACATCTGTATTAGTCAGGTATTGTCAGAGCCTCTCAGGAGATAGCTATATGCTTGTCCTTCCTTCAGTCTCTGCTCCATAGTTAATCTCTGCCACTCCTTCTGTGAGTGTTTGATTCCCCTTTTTAAGAAGGAATGAAATGTCCACCTTTTGGTCTTCCTTCTTCTTAAGTTTCTTGTGGTTTGTGGGTCGTTCTTCCTGTATTCCAAACTTCTGGGCTAATAACCACTTATGCATACCATGTGTGATCAAAAACCACTTTTAGTACATAATTGGAAATCCTATTTAAATAGGGTGGTGGTAGTGTTGTTTGGGAATGAGTTTTTATGTAGTCCAGGTGGGCCTCAAACATGCCATGTAACAAAATTGACCTTGAGCTTCTGATTCTCTACCTCCCAAGTGCTGTGAGTACAAGTATGTGCCACTACACCTGTTTTATGCTGTGCGGAGGACTGAAATCGGGGTTTCCTGCATGCTCAGTAAGCCTACTGACTTACTGTACCAACTGACTACATCCCCAGCTTCAGTGATCTCACCTGTAAAACACAAGTGTTACCTTCACAGGCTTTATTGGATAAGACAGATATGTGACATATTCACAGAGTTCTGGAGATGGACTAAGTCAGTTTAAAGCAACAGAAAAATAGTAGTTGTAGAATATAGCTCCATGCTTTGTCTGAGGCAGAATTTCACTAGCTAGCCTGAAACTCACCATGTAACTGATTTTGGACTGCTAACTCTCTTAGCTGCCACCAGACTGGGATTACAGGCTTATGTCTCCACCTTTACCCAATTCTTTCTTTCATTTTAAAAATGGGAAAATTGAGGGGATGGGGATGTAGCTGAGTGATAGAGCACTGGCTTAGCCCTGGGCCTGCTACCCAAATCCATGGAAATTTGAAGACTTTTCAAAACGTTGACTTAAGATCACAGGCACAATGGCAAAGGTGAGATAGAATCTCGTTTATATAACCTCACTTTATACAAAAGAATAACATTCTGACACAGTTAAAAGTAATGGAATATAAAGTCTGCTTTCTCCAGTTTAATCTCAATAGTTCTTCTATGATTAGGAGAATCCAAAACAGAGCTGAGGTATCCATCAGTTTTGTGCTACTAGAACAGAATACCCAAGGCTGGAAAAAATATAGGGAGCAGAAATGTATTTCTTAGTTTTAGGAGCTGAGAATTCCAAGATCAGGGTCTGGGGAGGGTCTTCTTGTATCACTTCACAGCAGGAAGCAGAAGGGCGAGACAAAAGCTGCCAAGCTCCCTTTGTTACAACAAAGGCACGCCTGCAAGAACAGCCCACTCCTGGGGTAGCAGTATTAAATCGTCCACCCTACTCTCACGTCAGAATACTCTCTTTAGGGCCTCTCCTGGCACTTCTGTCTTGTTAATATTTCCAAAACACACGCTTTCTGGGAAATACATTCAAGCCATTAATGTTCTGCTTCTGGCCCTCAAATTTGAGACATTTCACATGAAAAAAAAAAAAAAGACATTTATTCTATCCAGTGGTCCCAAAGTCTTAACTTTCTTTTGGCCAGCAACCCACAAATCTAAAGTCCAAGGTCTTGTCTAAATCAGACTTGAGTGACACTTAAGATATGATTCATTCGGTGGCAGATGTCCCTCTAGCTGTAAGCCTGTGAAACAAGTTACCTGCTTCTAAAATTAGATGCCTTATTAATTCTGAATGACTTTTCAGTCATTTGTTTTCTAGAATAAACAACACTTTAATTGTACTGTCACTGGGCTAGAGGTCCCAGGTGCTGTAAGAAGGCAGAGTGAGCGAGCCGTGTGGAGCATGCCAGTGATCAGCGCTCCTCTGTGCCGGCTGCTACAGTTCCTGCCCTGACATCTTTGGAAGATGAACTACAAACTATAAAATGAATTAAGCCCTCTCCTTCCCGTGTTTCTTATGGTTCGTGGTGTTTTATCACAGCAATAGAAACCATAACTTTGACAATTTGCTGATCACGTTTTTGATTTGATGCTCTTTTCCATAAGCCCTTAAATGAAGCTGAAGGCTATTCCTTGCACCCCACAGACATATAAAGAAATACAATTACTTGCTCATTTTCCATCTGGAGCATACTCTACAATTCTCTTGTTATTCTAACTTCCTTTTTATTAATTACTGTTGTCTCTTCTGAAGGAATATGTAGTCACTGCACAGCTCTGACTGTCCAGGCTGTTAGAAGACGCCCAGGTACCACTCTGACATACACTCTGTTGACTCCTTTGATTCCTTGACTATCTCCTGTTTTCTTCAGCACGACACAATTCCTCGGGGGGGGGGGGGGAATCTCTGTAATTCCGACTCAGCAGTACCGTATGATCTTAGTTTTCTGTATTTATGCTGGATTACTTGTTAAATATTGTTATTATGATACCACTGAGAAAAGAAGTTTCTCAAAGCAGGGAAATATGTTCATGGGAAGATCTATCCAGTAGACAAACACTTGGGAAACAGATAAATGTAATACATTTTTTCCTAGTTATACTAGAACACATGTTGAATGAAAACTGTCTGGGCTCCCACTTTTAAGCTTGTTCATATTTGGTTTTAATCTCTCACTGTTACTGGGAGGCTGTGTTTTTATAATAAGGAGAAAATAGTATAATTTATATCTTGAAGGAAATTGTGATAATCATTTTATGAGAATTAGTGTTCTGAACTTCAGTGGCCCAATATTTGAAAATTATAATTTGTAAATAATAGCTTACCTGAAAAATGTGGAGATTTCTCCATTCTACGCCTATTCTAAAATAAAAAATGAATAAAGTGGATAGAAAAACAATTAAATATCAATATAATTTAAAAAACAGCATTATTTTAATAAATGAAATAGTTAACATTTAGCTGTATATTATATTAGCATAATTTAACCAGTGCAATTAGGGGTTATAACATACATGCAGGATTGAAGCATTGTGTAAATAGGCTGCTAAGAAGTAAAAGCCTAGTATTAAAAGAAAATAAATATTACATTTATTATTACATATTTTTATTTTTCCAAGTCTCAGGAAACAAAAAAAAATTAAAGAATAAATAGAGACAAACTAAATAGAAAATAAAATGTACATCAGAAATATGCTTAAAGAATTGGCCCCTCCACTAAAATGAAACAGTCAAACCCTGATTTAGAATAGTCAGCTATTTTAGCATTCTAGAATATAATCCAAACCCTCCAGCAAACAAAAGACTGCTGGGAGGAGGAGGAATGTTTGTAAAGACAGGCTTGGTATTTCAGGACGTATTGACTACAAAACTAATTCAGAATAGGAACAGCCTTTGCAGAATTACGTCCCATCAGTCAGTTGTAAACATCCTTCAACCGTTAACAACAGCAACCCTTGAAGGAGAAGTATTCCTACAGTTAACACATCATATTTAAATGATCCAATTTTTAACAAAAAAAAGTTACCAGATATGTATGAAATACGGCCCACTCAAGAAAAAAAATGAGTAAATAGATAAAATAATAAATTACAAAAAAAAAATGTAAAAGAAAAAACAGAAACCACCTCTGAGGGAGGCCAGGTTTTGAACTTAGTAGGCATGTGTTTTAGAGAAACTTTTCTAAATATGCCCAGAAATCTAAAAAGGACCAGGGACCCCGAGAAGGCAGAGTAGAGATACTCACCACTTCCCAGTAAAGCCGGGTGGCCAAAGAACCCACAGTCATCTCAGACGGAATAAGACTAGCCAGTATTAAGCTACCTTTGTTCTTATTTTCCTGTTTTCAGTGTGTGTGCCAGCCTGGCTCTGGCTTTATTGAATTCTCTCTTGCTACTTCTTATGCCTTCATTGCATAGGCTTTTCCTCTCATTCACAGCTGGCTTTTGTCTTTTCCTTTCCCCCACCTCATTCTCTTTAAAATAAAAAATAAATAAATAAAAATTTAAGTGTATGTATGTTTTGCCTACACGTTTATCTGTGCACCGTGTTCAGTCATTTCCCACAGAGACCAGAAGAAGGCGTTAGATTCCCTGGACCTTGAGTTACAGAAGGTTCTCAACTGCTAGTGTAGATGGTGGGAATTAAACCTGGGTCTTCTAGAGGTACAGCAAGTATTCTTACCTACTGAGCCATCTCTCCCGCTCTTCATTCTCTTTTATTTCTTAGTTATAATAACCGTTAGCTTTAATAGTCTTTAAAGCCCTGGTTTATCCTGTTGGCACTCACTCACACCCACACCTTTGGAGGGTGTGAGTACCCAGCTGCTTTTTTACTGCAGTTCATTGTTTCACTATTGCTGACTGGCTTCTCTCTTCTACATGGAACAGGAAGCACCAGACCAACAGAAGGCCACCACTAAGAGAAGATAATACAAAGCAGCAACAACAAAAGCATAGGGGAAAACAGACAGACATATCCATTGCAGCAGATGTACAAATTATAGTGTGGAAAAACACACAAAAAGAAAGAATGAAAAGCAAGCGCATAACATCCCAGTAGCTGGGATCATTGCTGAAATGCTGAACAAGCAATTAAAAAAATTTTTTTTAAATGACCAGTTATTTCAAAAGAGACTTAAACAGATGAATGAAGGATTATCATCCAAGGATGAGGTTAGCACTAGTTTTAATAGCTTGGAGCCCAAGACCAGTGGTAGAATAGCCCCTGCAACAACTTACCTGTTATTCACTGATGAAGAGCCCAAGAACTGAAGTTCCAGCATGTATTGATACCCACAGCTGCATCATAAGTCACGGTTATTGATACTTAGAGAGTCTTGAATATAAGAAGACAGCCTCTGTCTTTACAGATCGCCTTGCTGAGGTCGCTTCCCATATTCCCAATGCATATGGGAGACACTTGCCACTTAAAACATTAGTTGTCCCAGGAATTATTATCGGGGAGTCTTGTGAGGGCCAGAGAGTGTGCCTAGCCCACAGACAGCAAAACTAAATGCATGGGCAGAGGCCCCTGGTATACAAAGGAAACCTATCAAAGTTAACACATTTCTGGTGAGCATCAGATACTTGTCCAGTATACAGTCAACAATAGCATAAAATAGAAAAGACGTGAATAGAGCCCAGAAGTTCAGCTGAGACCCAGCCAACCAGCATCTGTGTAATTGGCAATCTCCAAGTTTTGAGAACACAGAAAACTATTCTAATAACACATCCTTTTTTTCTCTGACTTGTTATTTGTGTTTTGAAACTTGTCTAACTGTATAGCTTTGGCTGGCCTGGTAGTCACTAAGAGGCTCAGGCTGTCTGAGCCTTGAACTCAGGAGAGATCTGTCTGCCTTTGCCCCAGGTGCTAGCATTAAAGGTTGCACCACCATTCCTGGCTCCTCTCTGACTCCTTTGATCCCTCCCACTTTTCTTTTTACTGCATTTTTAGCAGTATTTCACTTGTAGCTTTTTTTTTTTTTTTCAGTTTTTGTTTCTTGCCTAGTGTTTCCTCCCTCACTCTACATTTAATAATATTTTTATTTTATCTTACTGATTTTTTAACACCTGATATTTATTCCTGTTTTATATTTACCTAATTTTGCTTTTGAACTTACTGGAAAACATTTTTCTTTTTAAACACTTTTTGAGACCTTTGCTGTCCCCCTCCATATTATTATTCTCCATCTTTCTCTTTTTCTTTCATCCTCTTTCTCTTCTTCTTTCCTACCCAATCTCCTTCTTTTACTTCATTTATTTACTTTTTCCGCACTTACTGTAAATATTTTTGAACCTGATAGCAACATCTGTAGTAGTTTGCCATTTTCAGTCCGGTAGTCACAAGTACTGTATGTGCGACTTTGATTGATCTCAGGTTAACTGCATTTCTGTATCTCGAATGGTTACATGCATTTCTGTATCTTGAATGAGTACATGCATTTCTGTATCTCGAATGGTTACATGCGGTTGCTGTTATATCCACTCATTTTCTCCTCAGCGAGCTATAGCAGTGCAGATTGCCAGTTACACAGGTGTCCGTTGCCTGGGGCACAGCTGAACTTCAGAACTCTATTCATGAGTAGGCTGCTTAATAAAAAGATGCCTAAGTAAAACCAGAAGAGATATTTAAACCAACAGATACACAAATTGTAACACAGAAACAGACATTTAAAAATGAAAAAGAAAGACAATATATGCTTTCAAAAGGTCAGAACTCAATAACTAATGAACTAAAAGAAATATTTAAATATGCAAATTTCAAGTGAATATTTCAAAATTTGCTCGTAAAATTTGATCAATAATCTTTCTGAAAGCAGACACATACAAGCAGATGATTTAATTCAGTACTTGGAGAGCAAAGTAGCAAAGTAGAGAAAGTGGGTGAGAAAATCAGATTATGTATGAAAAGAATCAACAATCTGAAGGAAAAATTTGGCAAGGAAACAGACTGTGGGGGACAAGATGGAGATGAAAAACTCATTGGCTTAAATTTAAAATACAGTGGAAAGCATCCCTAGTAGACCAAACAGAAGAATGTCAGTGACAGAAGACAAGACTGTGAAGTACTACATTCAAATATCAAAAGGGGGAAAGCTGTGAGCATAACCAAAATGTTCAACAATCCTGCGATCCAACTAAGAGAGGAAACTCAAGAATCTACAGAATAAATAAGGATAAAGCAAAACAAAGCAAAAAGCCACTATGAGCACAGAGAAGCTGTTCAATGGCATCGTAACAGAAAATTTCAAAACTCTAAGGGAGAAATATGCACCCAAACACAAGAGCCATTCATTTAGAGTCACTAGACATGACTGAGAAGAACCTTCCTACAACACAGTGAAAATGTAAACTACACAAAGCACGGGAATAATAATATAAGCTGAAATGGAAAGCACCAATGCCTCTATAGAAGCGAATGTGACAGCAGTATCCTATCTCATCAGCAACATTAAAAGCTGAAACTCACGGCATGACATAGTTCACTGTGAAAGTAAATACCTGCCAACCAAGAGTACTACTATATCTAGATGGAAAAATACAGGCATTTCAAAACCAGGACAAAGGCAGTACCTGACCATGAAGATGACACTATAGAAGATGCTTAGAGGCACACACTGCATGCAGGGGAAAGAACAATAGTACAGGAAAGAATAAACTCATCAGAGAAATAAAGTAGAGATAGCAAAGAATCACGCCCAACATAGTAACCTGGAAACTGGGGAGAAAGCAAAGAACAAAAATCCAGACAAGAAGACAAAAAACAACAACAACAAAATGAGACATTAAGAGACATCTTTCAGCTGGGCAGAGGTGGCGCATGCCTCTAATCCCAGCACTTTCGAGGCAGAGGCAGGCCATATTTCTGAGTTCGAGGCCAGCCTGGTTTACAGAGAGAGTTCCAGGACAGCCAGGGCTACACAGAGAAACCCTGTCTAAAAAAAAACAAAACAAAACAAAAGAAACATACAAAAAAGAGTCTCAGGCTAGGTGATTGAGGTAAAAACATTAGATTCAACTATATGCTGTTTCCAAGGACATCAGTAAAGACACAGATTGGGAACAAGGGAATAGATAGAAGTAGCTCCCTCCTATCCTCCAGTGTCATTCCCTTGTCCCAGAACACTTTCAAGGGGCCTGTCTTCCCACTCTACCTCCATTCCCTGGGAACTCAGTCAAACCAGCTTCCCAACTTCCATCCCTTTGTGTCAGCTGCCAACACTCCCCCCACCTGGGAACCCAGCTGCCACACCAGCCTGGGAAGCAGGTAGACCATCTTCACTCTCCTTCCTGCCCAACATTGCAATTCCTGGATTCTCATCCCCAGCCCCGAAGCACACACTTGCACGGGCCTGTTCTTCCTTTCTGCCTCCATTCTGCGGAGACTCGGCCTAACCTATGGTAGTCTCTCTCATCTTTCCTCCTTCCTGTGGACCCTCTCAGCACCCACTTCTAGTCCATCACCTTTGCTTTGTGTAAGTCCCCACCCCATACCTAAAGACACTTCTTACCAGAGACTTGCACTGGACACAATGCAGGAAGGACTCAAGAACGAGAGTAACACTATTTTTCCTGTCCTCCATTTCAGTCTCTCCATTCTCACTCTGAGCCCAATAAGCAACCCGTTTACATGTGCCCTTCCTCCCACCTCAGCTTCATTCACTGAAGACTCCCAACTCTTGTTTCAGACCCAGGATCTCCATAGACCTTTCATCCTTGTCTCTCCAGATAACTGTTTGCCTTACTATAACTTACTTCCAGGATCCCCTCTTACCACCACACCTCCAATTTCCTGTGGCTCCTACCTCTACATGTGAACAAGAACCCCTTAACTCTTTCCTGAAGCCTCTCTCAGCCTTTCCCCTAGCCAGCTTTACTCTACCCTTTCACCAGTGACCTACAGAAGCACTCCCCACTAGACAACCCACAGTCTCTACACTTCCCTAAGATCTAGAGAAGGCAGCAGAAACCAAGGAGTGGAACATCCAACAAAGGCAAGATCAGCTATTAAAAAAACCTAGAATTATCATTCCAATCCCAGATGCCTAGACACCAGCACAAAAATACAACCATTAACAGTCAAGACAATATGTCTTTACCAGGACACAGCAACCCCACTACCGTAAGCCCTGAGAAATTCAACACTGCTGACACACAAGACACAGACTTTAAGATAACTATTATGAATATGTTCAAGGACTTTAAAAGTATATGAATAAGTCCCTTGATTAAGTCTGTGAAAACACAAACCATGGAATGGAATGATAAAAAGAGTTCCAGAAACGAAAACAGAAATAGAATCACTAAAAACCCAAACTGATATAAAAACTGGATGAAAAGGTGGGGAAGTCAAATAAACCTCAGAGGTAAATCTCACCACTTCAGTCAAAGAAAATGTTAAAAATCAAGCACAAAACATCTTGGAAATATGGGAGACTATAAAAGACCAAATTTATGAATAATAAGAATAGAAGGAGGAGAAACCCAGGTCAAAGGCACTGAAAATATTTTCAACAAGACCAGAAGAAAATTTTC
The DNA here is from genome assembly GCA_019843815.1 of Montemys delectorum. Lineage (NCBI taxonomy): Eukaryota > Metazoa > Chordata > Mammalia > Rodentia > Muridae > Montemys > Montemys delectorum. The sequence goes on along the minus strand of JADRCD010199514.1, from coordinate 4,417 downwards.
CTAACCTAAAGGGGGAGGTGCTTACCAAGGTACAGGAAGCATGTAGCACATCAAATAGACTGGACCAGAAAAGAAGCTCCAAAGAAAGAATATTAATAGCTGCAAAGGAAAAAGACCAAGTAATATTTAAAGGCAGATCTACTAGAATAACACTTCTTAGTGGAGACTCTAAAAACCAGAAGGGCCAGCTCAGACTACTGTGCTCACCAAAACTACCACAATAGATGGAAAAAAAAAACTACAAAACAATTTAAGCAGTATCTGTCTATAAATCCAGCTCTTAAAAGGCACTAGAAGGAAAACTTCAATTTGCAGAGGTTAACTACACCCATGAAAACACAAGGAATAATAAATAATTTCATTCAAAAGAGAAGGGAAATCCATACCACAATAAGGAAATAAAAGGAATCAATATAAATGATTTATTGATAACTCTTTAATAGCCTCAATTCCCTAATAAAAAGACACAGACTAACAGACTGAATTAATAAACAGGATTCATCTTACTGCTACACCCAAGAGCCACATGCTAACATTAAGGATAGCTATCAGATCTAAGTAAAAGGATGGAAGAATTTATTCCAAGCAATTGTACCAAAGAAGCAAGCAGGTATAGCCACTTTAAAGTCTGAAAAAAATAGACATCAAGCCAAAACTATAAGAAGGGGTAGGGATGGGCACTACATTTTCATCAAGGTAAAAAACCACCAAGAAGATATTGCACCAAACACAAGGGCATCTATGTTTATAAAAGAAACATTACTACATCTAAAATCGTATATTGACCTTCATACAATGATAGTGAATACTCTGTTCTTCCCATTAGACAGGTAGGCCATCCAGACAAAAACTAAACACAAATTCTGGAGTTAAGTATGTCACAAAGCAAATGGCCCTACCCTCTCAGCAGCTTGTGGACCTTCCTTCAAAAGGGACCACATATCTGGACACAAAGCAAGCCTCAACAAATACAAGAATACTGAAATAATACCTGCATCTACCATATATTAAAGTCAGATATCAGCAAAAGTAACTTTATAAATGTATGAAAGCTGAACAACTCAGGACTGAATGAAAAATGGATCAAGAAAGAAATTAAGGAAATTAAAAACTTTTCAGTTCCTCAGCATAAAGCCAGAAAAGCTAAATCTGATTTTTTAAAAAATGGGAAGTAGTTTTGATCTCATGACAGGAAAGGAGTTTAGGAACAAGACACCTGTAGCACAGGCACAAAAATCCTGACGTGAGACCTGAAACGGAATGCTTCTGTATGGCGAAGGGAACCATTCAGGCAAAGCAGCAGGCTATTGGATTGGAAAGAATCTTTACCAGTTACACATCTGATAGAAAGGTGATGTCTAAAATAGATAAAGAATTTTTTAAAAAAACCCTGGACATCAAGAAATCAAAACAGCCGGGCAGTGGTGGCACATGCCTTTAATCCCAGCACTTGGGAGGCAGAAGCAGGCAGATTTCTGAGTTCGCGGCCAGCCTGGTCTACAGAGTGAGTTCCAGGACAGCCAAGGCTACACAGAGAAACCCTGTCTCGAAAAACCAACCAAACAAACAAAAAAACCCAAAAAAACAAAACAAAACAAAAAAGAAATCAAAACAAAAATGAGGTACAGATATGAGTTCTCAGAAAATGAAATACAAATATCTAACTAGTACCCAAAGAATTGTTTAATATCCTTAATTATCAGGGAAATGCAAATCAAAACCACTTTGAGTTTTATCTTACACCAGTTTGGCCAAGATTAATAAAACAATGACAGCTCATGTTGGCAAGGGTAACTAACACTCAGCATTACCTCTTGGATGCTCACCTCAGGACTCTATAAGCATACCACAAAAACCTGCATAGCCATGCATATCACTGCAGCTGTCCTATTACAGTAGTCAGGAAATGGAACCGGCCAAGATGTCTATCAACAATGACATAAAGTAAAGTGTGGCACATATATACACAATGGAACCTTATTCATTCACAAGCTAAAATGAACCCATGGCATTCACAGGAAAATGATTGGAACTGGAAATTGTGTCTGCTGGATCCAGTAAGACAAATTCAGTTAAGACACATATCATATGTTTTCTCTCGTACACAGAACCTAGATTAAAAATCATCTGCATATAAAAAATGCTAAGTAAAAACCAGAAACAAAATGGTATATATCCATAAAGTTTTGTTTATATTAAGTATTCAGAAAGGATAGGTCCTTAGAAACAACGCAGATTGGTAACTTTCAGGGCCTTGGGGGATGAGCAAATGCATGGATAAAGCTGTTTTCTCTAGTTGAAATAATTCCCAAAGAGGAATGACGGATGGAGGCTTTCTTCTAGAAGCGTGCCAGCAGATTGGGATGAAGTCCTTCGTTCCTAAAAGTAGACACCCACAAAAATCTATCTCTTGTGCTTTGGAAATCCATTTCCTATGTATGTACTGAAAACGGATCCTCCAAGATTCTCTCTTCCTAGGTGAAATCTAGAACATTAGTGGAGTAACTAGAGCTCCTGCAATTGCAGCTGCTTTCAAGTCAACAGTCAACACTCTCCTACCTTCATCTCATACACATCTGATCTTCATGCCTAATTCCTTCTGGGACAAAGTAAATAGTTGGCCTGTTTTCAAAATTTGATTATGGATTCCTGGGCATCTCACATTTTCCTTCAAGCCCAACTGCCAAGAACACTCAGTTCATTGCACTGGCATCTAAAATGGTCACCATTTCCCATGCCTGCTGGTACTTTGTCATAATAGAATTGCCTAAACAGTGGTCATAATTTATAGTTTAATGGATCTCTTCTTTCATCTCCTAATGAGAGTGTCCTCCATTTAGGGACTAAGAACTTCAAACCTATAGAATCTAGAGACCTGTGATAATAAAAATTATCCAGATGATAGGTTGCCAGATGAAACACAGGAAGCTCAATTAAACTGACTTTCAGGTAAACAATATATTAAAAGTATGTCCCAAATATTGGATGAGACAAATTGTTCATCTGAAGCACAACTAGAATTTCTTATTTCTATTTTCTAATTCTACAACAGCCCTACCAAGTGAGCCACTGGGAATGAGTCTAAGTGGGCACTTTTGTTTTCTTTCTTCGACTCATGTACTCTACTGATGGGAATTACACATGTATATAAAGAACAGTGTACCTGGCAAGGAATAGTCTATGAATTGCCGCTGTACAGTCTGGACAGGTCATTTCACAACTCATCACTTACTATGTTTTTAAAGATAAGGTCGCATGTAGCTCGAGGTCACCTCTAAAGTGCTTTGTAGCTGAGTATGACCTTGAATTTTTTCTCTCCCTGCCTTAGGCTCCTGTGAGTGCTGAGATTACAGACATGGTGCCCACTTCTGTACCTTCTTCATCATCAGTTGAGTCTGATTAAACATTATATGATATCATGAGATACTGGATCACACCCTGCAAGCAATACCAATGTTGATGAGTTCAATAGGAACTAAAGGAATATCCATTCTTAAAATATTATTTGTATGTGTTAAAATAAATTATCAATACTTTCAAGGAGGAAAAGGTTCTCAAATAATCAACCTATGTTTGGTGACCAGCTGTATCCTTCAAGAGACAACATGGTCTTGAAAGTTTCCACATTGCTCATTGTTGCTGCCAGATGAGACATCAGACAGAGTTAACAGCTAAATCAACCTTGATAAATAAGAATTGGGACTGCTGAGCACCTGCAAATCTCTTCGTAGAAACACTTGCTACTTCATTACTTCATCTATGGTACCATTCTTGCAGAATCTGATGACAAAAGGTAAGTGCCATTAGCTGGCTGTCTTTTGTGCAGCTGGCTACTTAATAGTTCTCCCATAGCAGACAGTTGTTAAATGCATTACCCTCAGACTTCGTGCTCATTCTACTGTGTCCCATTCATATGTCTCTACTTCCAGACACCTTGACTTTTGTCTTCTAATATTCTTTTCTCCAAGACTTCCTAATTGGCTGGCCAGGATTTTTGTCACCACTCACAGGTTTCTATATAGTGAAACCTTACTAAATTCACAATAGTATTTGCCACTGGGTCAAGAATGGTAAACAAAATCAGACACTGGAGATAAAGGAAACTTGAATGTTATGTAGTTTTATTTATTTTTATTTTTTAAAAGACTCATAAAAATAATGAAATGGAAATAATATATTATGTCCTCTTAGGACTCATATAGAAGGACTCAAGAACCCCACAGCCCCATGATTACTGCCATCAGTGCACCCAGGTATAGTGGGAAAAGTGCCCATATAGAAGACTGAAGAGTTCTTTGTGGCACTGGGATGGCAGCTCAATAGTAAAGTACTTGCCTCACAAGCATGAGAATCTTAATTCAATCCTCAAACCCCAATAAAAATTCTGGGCATAATGGTGTGGACTTGTAATCCCAGC
>JADRCD010199513.1:8389-27808 GCA_019843815.1 Montemys delectorum | reverse complement strand
TCCATCCATCCATCCATCCATCCATCCATCCATCCATCCATCCACTCATCTGCCTATCTGTCCATCCATTGTGTGCTGGTGTTCTGTCTATGCGCAACCCGCATGCACAGTGCCTGTGGAGGCCAGAGGAAGGCATCGGATCCTCTGTGGATTACAAAGGGATTTAAGTGAAGTCCAGTATTTATGAAAGCAGATAATTTCTGACAAGATTTTCAAGGGTAATTTCTGTTATTTCAGAGTTTGTTTTTGAGATAAAAATGAGAACTGTTTCAACTTTAGTTTCACAGACCAGTTATTTCAAGTCTACACTGAGATAGGTGTGGACACACATTCAAATATTACCGGATATTGTGAGCTTCCTGAGATGGGTGCTGGGAACTGAACTCAGGCCCTCTATAAGAACACAAGCACTCGTAACTGGTAAGTCTTATCTCCTGAAGGGACTTGTCATCTTAATCAATATGCTAAATGAGTGACTGAAAGGTCTTTTATACTAGATGGAAATACTTAATAGCCTATCATTCAACAGACAGAAGGAAAAGCAGAGCAGTGAAAGAACACGGCAGGAACAGCTTACGGCAGGCATGTTGCTGTCACCTGCCCCGGGGACAGAGTTAAGGGCCAGTAGCGAAGCATGCTCTACCCCAACCACACGGGCTGCTGTGTGCCAGTAGAAGCCCTCACAACTCTGTACATTCCAGTGTTCTCATTTGGTTTTGTTGTTGTTTTGTTTTTTGTTTTTTTCGAGACAGGGTTTCTCTGTGTAGCCTTGGCTGTCCTGGAACTCACTCTGTAAAATGAGCAATAAAATTAGATCTAGGCCCCCTTTCATTTTTGGAACTTTTAAGAAAAGCTGGCATCTTTTATAAAAAGAATTAGTTTTTCTTTTCTTTTTCTTGGTTTTCGAGACAGGGTTTCTCTGTGTAGCCCTGGCTGTCCTGGAATTCACTCTGTAGACCAGGCTGGCCTCGAACTCAGAGATCCACCTGCCTCTGCCTCCCAAGTGCTGGGATTAAAGGCATGCTACTACCACCAGGCTCAAGAATTAGTTTTTCATCAAAACATTATGTAAATTCATACAGAACAGTTAGAGGTGATCTTTTGGTTTTGTTTCTTGTTTTTGTTTTTGGTTTTTGTTTTTGTTTTTTTTTTTTTTTGGTTTTTCGAGACAGGGTTTTTTTCTGTGTATCCCTGGCTGTCCTGGAACTCATTCTGTAGACCAGGCTTCTGCCTCCCTCCCAAGTGCCGGTGTGCGCTCCCACTGCCCAGCCAGTTAGAGGTTTTTTGTTTTTGTTTTTTTTCCATGTAATTTGCATTCCTTCCCTAGCCTGAGGCTCCACCGTGGCCAGGCCCTGATCTTTCCTGCTCTGTGTTCCTAACACAACACATTATGTGTGGACACATCTTAGGGAAGGCCTGTGAACAGCACAGGAAGGGAACCGGGAACAAGTTTATATAGCACTGACTGTTTATTGACCAAAATCCAGAGGTACACGAGCAGTTTACTTACTGGCTATAAATTATAGATATCCCCACTTTACTTACAAAGTCAAAAGAATCTATTCACAAGCCTCCTAATGATGTTACAACTTCTTGCCTTTCTAACCTGCACCCAATAGGTCTTATTCCAAAAGCCCTACTTTAAAAATCAAAACAAACAAACAAACAAACAAACAAACCAAAAACCCAGCCACTTGTGTAGGAAGAAGGGGAAGAGAAGAAAGATTTCACAGGAGGGAATAGAAGGAGGGAGGAAAAAGAATGGGAATGGAAAGAGGATCTGAGAGGAAGGAAGATAGAACATCCTTCTTAAAAGCTAAACTCTTTTCCTAAAACCATGCCTTACTGCCCTACAACTAGACAGTACAATCAGCAGCTCAAGGGTTATTAGAAACAGCTAAAACCTCAAAATAGATGTTAGCCCTCTTCCACTTTCCAAATGCCTTTACACACTGGGCTACTGTTCTTAAAAGAATGTTTTTATTTCAATGCTTACTCATATAGATTAACTAGAAAAACAAGCCAAAATTTAATGTCATCAATTCACAAAAGTTCTCCAAACAATAACCTACAGGTTGGTACAGCTGTATCTTGTAGCTTGAGGCTTTCCCTTGTCTTCTGTCTGAAGCAAGGTCTTTACTCAGTCAGGCTGAACTAGACCCTCCCTGTCCTCCAGCCTCTGCCTCCAGAGGGGCTATCACACGTGCCCTGGGGTGTAACTCAGACGAACAAGCACATGCTCAGCATGTATACGATCTAGGCTCCATATTACACTTTGAAAGAAAAATCCAGGATAAAACAAACTTTAAAAGATAAAAAAATATTAGTTTCTAAAATTAAATGTTTTTTAAATAACGTAGAATACTTGAGGGGCGGGTGCCACTACTCTTGGCCTAAAAACATTTTATTTGCCGGGTGCTGGTGGCGTACGCCTTTAATCCCAGCACTTGGGAGGCAGAGGCAGGCGGATTTCTGAGTTCTGAGTTCGAGGCTAGCCTGGTCTACAGAGTGAGTTCCAGGACAGCCAGGGCTATACAGAGAAACCCTGTCTCAAAAAACCAAAAAAACCACAAAAAAACAAAAAACAAAAAACCACATTTTATTTACTTAACTTTGTATAAATGAAACACTAACTTGCGGGAGCTGGCTCTCTCATTCCAATACTTGGCTTCTAGGAACTGAACTCAAGAAACAGGGCTTTGCGGCAGGCAAGCTCACTTCCTACTGAGGCGTCCTATCTGGCCTCTGCCTTGGCTTCTGAGTTTGGTTTTGGTGTAGATGAGTGAGCTTCTGACAGAACTCTAGAGGGGTGGGCCTCAACCTCTTTCTATTAATGCATTCTATACAACTGATAACAGCCCAGGCTGAGGCACGGACATGAACTGTGGAGTGCCAGACCTACTTCAGGTAGGGGAACAACTTACTCATTGTGTAAAACCTAAAATAAAGTGTCAACTCATTATCTATTCTCTATATTCTTTTCCTCAGTTATAAAGGAACTGAAACCATGAATTTTTTATTTATTTTATTTATTTTTCCATTTCAGGGAATATCACCAAGCCCTAAAACAAATGCAGTGTTAAATTCACTTTAATTTTAAAAATAAACCTTATAACTTTGGGGTGCGTATCTTGGTCTCAGAACTCTCAGGAGATGCAAGTCACACAACTGTTTACTCATGGACTTGAGCTCATCTTCTAAGACCCTAAAGCAAAATCCCGGACATTCTGTGGCAATGAAACATTAGCAGTTCTCACATAGACATTCCAAACAGTGTTTTAAATAGTGAACCAAGTGTTAGCCTGTTAGGCTGTCTATGAAAAGCTCAAGTTTTCTGATGTGAAACTTTTGGCATCTTATATCAACCTCAGTTATATCTAAATACAGAACAAAATTTGTGAAAAATATAAGAAATTATTCTCCCTCTAGCTTTTCCAACACAGCCCTTTTTCAAAAACCTTTCTTTCCCCATCTGCGTTAAGATTTAAGTGTTTAAGGACTGCTGAGGAGAGCTGCAGGACACCCTGGGGCCTTCTCAATGGCTTTTATTTCTACTTTCCAACCTGTCTGGAAGAATTTTCTGAAAATGGGGGAACACAATATACCTAAAATTAAAAAAAAAAATCAGATTAAAGTTATTACTTGAGTACTTATCAAACACTTTGATTCAGCTAAGGCTCACAGTGTACACCCCATTTAGGAAAAGGCAATATAAAACTTATATTTACAAAATACAAAGTATCTCCACTGTACCCATGGCAAAAGAGATAAAGAAATTCAGGGCAATAACAGCTAAGGAAAAAAAAGATACTGGACAATGGACACTGAGAAAGGTGTGTGGGTGTGTAACATTAATGAAACAATCCAACCACTTGTACACATGCATACTGACTACTATAATCTCTGCAAGTCTTCAGTAGTGACATGACAAGGGTTGCGCAAGAGATAGAGACTACTGACATGCAATGGCTGAGACCCTCTATCACCCTGTGATCTTATCGGGGATATTAGAAGTCTTTGTGAATACCATTCTGAAAGGCTACTTTCTTAGAGGCAAACATAAGTCAAAGAAACCTTCATCTAAGAACTGGAATTAAAGGATGAGAAGCAGGTTTTTAATTTCGTATGACTGGGAACCCACTTTGTTGGCTGGAAATGCTTTCATGCTCACGGCCTTTTGACAGTAGCAAGCCATCTATGCCCACAGACACACACAACCTGTGGCATTCTTTTCCTCTCCCTTCTCTGCCTATGTTCTATCTAGATCTCTTTACTTTCTCAGTTCTGGTTTCTTACCTTTCATGAGCTCACATCAGACACTTCAAAAGCCTATGGAAGTTGGGCGGTGGTGGTGCACGCCTTTAATCCCAGCACTTGAGAGGCAGAGGCAGGCAGATTTCTGAGTTCTGAGTTTGAAGCCAGCCTGGTCTACAGAGTGAGTTCCAGGACAGCCAAGACTACACAGAGAAACCCTGTCTCGAAAAAACCAAAAAACCAAAACCAAAACCAAAAACAAAAGCCTATGGAACAGAACAGAAAGTCTTTCCAGCTATTAGCTCTGCCCAGCACTGTGAACTCACCACCACCACCACCACCACCACCACCACCACCACCACCACCACCACCACCACCACCGTTACCATCGTTATCATCTCCCTAACAATGATCTGGATCCCATAGTTTAAGACCCTGTGAGGTTCTAGCCCGGGATAGGAACAAGACTAGTAGTTACTATAGCAGATGTCTGAGGGTTGGATGAAAGAAAATTACAATAGACCTCACACCTTTCATCTCCGGTCCCCCAGGCCTGAATACAGCACTGGTCCAGGCTGATAGCATCCACACTTTCATTCTCCACATGGGCACAAACTCAAAATCTAGTTTATAATTTTAGTCAAACAAAAGTGTTGAGTTTTCCCAATTGTGATCGTTTTTCACACTTATCTACCAAGCAAATGCTTCAACCAGTGTCTGCAAACAGCCAAATGAGCTGGCTGTCTTCATATACAATTGGGTCTACACAGTATTACTGAATATTTTCTTAAAAATTAAGACTATAAGCCAATACGCAATCTATGTCTATAATCCTCGCAATTGGGGGTTGAGAGCACAAGTTCAAGGATAGCCTAGGCTATAATAGTAAGAACTGAACAAACAAAAATCCATATATTTAAAATGTCCAAGATGTTGTATGTGGTGGCCTTTAATCTCATCACCTAGAAGGCAGAAGCAGGCAGATCTCTGTGAATTTGAGCTCAGCCTGGTCTGCATAGTGAGTTCCAGAATACCTAGAGCTATATACAGGATATAACTGTCAGTAACTCCAGTCTCATTTCAAGGGGATCTGACACTCTCTTCTGGTCACCTCAGGAACCAGGTACACACGTGATGTACATTTTACACACACACACATACACACACACACACACATACACACACACACACACACACACACACACACACACACACACACACAAAATCTGGCAAAACACTCATACTGAAATAAAACTAAATAAATCTTTTAAAGAGCTTCTAAACAAATTGTTTCTAAATAAAAGACTAAAACTGAAGATCCAGGGGCTGGAGAGATGGCTGAGTGGTTAGGAGCACTGACTGCTCTTCTGAAGGTCCTGAGTTCAAATCCCAACAACCACAGGGTGGCTCTCAACCATCTGTAATGGGATCTGACGCCCTCTTCTGGTGTGTCTGAAGGCAGCTACAGTGTTCTTACATATAATAAATAAATCTTAAAAAACAAAACAAAACTGAAGAACCAAGCTTTGTTCACTTTCAACTGGAACAGTTAAATAAAGAACAATTACAATGTTTGTATAATCATTCCAATTTTCTTTGATATCCTCAGGTGTTAGGTACAATAATAACTTAAAAATAAAACAAACCAGAGTGGCACAAGTTTTTTATCCAAGAACTCAGGAGGTTAAAGTCAGGCAGACCAGTGTGAGCTAGAGGTTAACCTGGTCCGTAGTCCGTTTCTGGTCAGTCAGGGTTACACAGTTGGCCCTATCTAAAAACAACAATAAAGACCAACTTGGGACAGGATGAATCTGGGAGAAGCGAGGGGTTACAGTAGGGAGTAACTGTCATTAAAGTACATTGTATGGCTTTCTCAAATAGTAAAAGATTATATCTATATTTTAAAGATTTATTTCTGGTTCTGTGTGTGAATATTTTGCATACATGTGTATGTGTGTATTGTGTTTGCCTGGTACTTGAAGAAGACAGAAAAGGGCACCAGATCTCCTGGAGCTGGAGTTACAGATGGTTGGGAGGCAAAAAGCATGCAGGGATTTTAGCTCAGGTCCTCTATAACAGCAGCAAGTGCTACTAATCACTCAGCCATCACTTCAGTCTCAAAATGTTGTTGTTTGCCTTCTAAAGACATAAAACATTCAGAGATTTGGGCCTCAAGGATGGCTCAGTGGTTAAAGGCATTTGCCACCAAGTCACATAACCTCCTAAAATAAATAAATGTACTTTATATTTTTTAATTAAAAAATGTTTTAAAAGCAAATTTAAAAAAAACATACAAACAAACCAATCACCAAACTTAGGTCTAGCTGGGTGTATTAATAAGCCTTTAACCCTACCACTTGGGAGACAGAGGAAGGAAGATGTCTGATACTGGCCTTTTCTCCATAGCAAGTTCCAGGCAAGGCAAGCCTACATAGTTTAACTTAGCACTCAGGAGATAACAGAACTGAGTTCAAAGCCAGGCTGATCTATATAGTGAGCTCCAAGCCAGCCAGGACTATATGGTGATACCTGTCTAAAAACAGAAAACTACTGTGAAACTAAACATACTCTAGAGAACACCAGAAGGATATGGCCACTCTGATGACAACCCTTGAGTGGTTCTTTTAAAATTTACATATAGTTCTATGCATGAGTAAAACTTAACAGAGCAACTCCAAGTGAGGTTTACAACCGAGAACCACAAACAGACAGCATAATACAAAGCACATGGTAAGGCATGAATTTCTGAAGGTAGAGACCAAATGTGTAAGCATCCCCACTTGGGAGCCCAGCGACTTGAGTTAGCAACTTAACCCTTGAAAGCATCCCTTCTATCAAATAACAACCACACTGACCTACTTCTTAGGTTCAATGTTACCATCAGCTAAGTTCTAGTCTATTTTTTGTTTGTTTGTTTATCTGTTTTGAAACAAGATCTCTCTACAGAGCCCTAGCTGTCCTGGAACAGAGAGTAGCCTGCCTTTGCCTCCCAGAGTGCTGCGATTAAAGGCATGCACCAGCCCACCCAGCTACTAGTTTTGTTCTATATTTAAGTCCCCACAGCACAGAATATGAAGCTAAAGTAACTTTTAAGTCTCTGAGTTGTCTTGACTATCACAAATCAGGCCTTCTGATGTTCCTTATGCATTTTGTATAAAGCAACTTCCAGGAATAGGTACACGCAAATCACTTTGTGTTCCTTTATAGTCAAATGCAAGTTCATGATCCTGTGTGCTTTGTCTGTGCTATTATTAGAGTTGTTTCTGACTAAACATTTATGTTCATATTTGACTTTTACCCCCTTAGAACTCTTAACAGACAAACAACCTTTGTTTGTTTGTTTGTTTAAGATTTATATACAATAGTTTCCCTGCTTGTATGCCTGCACACCAGAAGAGGGCACCAGGTCTCATTACAGATGGTTGTAAGCCACCATGTGGTTGTTGGGAATTGAACTCAGGACCTCTGGAAGAGCAGCCAGTGCTCTCAGCCTCTGAGCCATCTCTCCAGACTGACAAATCTTTGTATACTAGGTAAATGAAAAAAAAAAAATCACCATGGTCTTTTCCTTACTTGTTTAATAGCAGAGAGAGATAGACAAAGACAGACAGACAGGCAGGCAGGCAGGCAGGCAGGCAGGCAGACAGACAGACAGACAGACAGACAGACAGACATATAATGAGAAACTGGTCCCACCTGGCAAAGTGTGACACATCTGTAATCCCAACATTTGGGAGGTAGAGGCAGGAGGGTCAGGTAAAGGCTGTTCTTGTTACAGAAATTCAAGGCTAGCTGGGCAACATGAGACCCTGTTCCAAAACAAAGCACCATCAACAACAAAAAAGGGATGTGATTTTTTAAAATCTATGTGTGCATGGTTGTGCATGAGTATATGTGGTGGCATCAAGTCACTTAAAAGCTGGAGTTACTGGGAGTTGTGAGCTACCAATTTGAGTGGTGGGAATTAAACTCATGTCCTCTGGAAGAGCATCAAGTAATGTCATTTCTTATCAACGCAACACCAGTAAGAAGCACTTCAATCACATTTCATGCTGTCATTTTCTATAGCCCATAACTGAAGTTAGCCCTGAAATCACAAACACACATATAAGAATGATTGTATCTATCACCACTCCACCACCATCTCTTCTCATATGGATATTAACCTCCTGTAGGTCTGAGACTGGGGATGGAGCTCACTTGGTTTTGTGAGTATATACTAGTGTATAAATGAGGCTGAGCTTGATCCCCAGCACTACATAAACCAGGCTGTCCTACTGCAATCCCAGAGTGCTGTTCATTCTGTGTGCGTGCGCATGTGCGCACCTAGTCTCTCTCTCCCTCCCTCCCCCTCTGTCCCTCCCTCCCTCCTCCCCCCTTTCTCTTTCTCATTCTAGAACTGAGGTTTCCTACTGTACAGCTAAATCCTTTCTTGTCACAAGTAACCATGTTAAGATTAGTGGGCATTCTGGCAAGCTGTCTCCTGGTTTCCAAGGTCTCCTGGTCCCTAGAGTCCGTGGTCCAGATGGGTCATGCCCATTCTGCCAATCTCAGCCGCATCTACTCTGAAGAGGTGGAAGGCCAACTGTGGGATTTTCTTCCCCACTGCTGGACTTTAGGGACAGGGACAAACAGGACCTGAGGCAGGGGACCTAAGCACCAGCTCTGTTGATGCAGTGCCTCACACGCTTTACAAGGTGTTTGCTTCCATCCCGCCCTTATGCTAAGGACACTGAGCAAGTCTGTATTTCTTGTCACAGGTAGGGACACAAAGTTTTGGTAGAATGTATTTAATTATTGTTAAAGTTTCTAGATACTACAAAACCAGAACTGTTACATGAAAAAAATGTCAGTAAAACTATTAGTAAAAATATTTAAGCGTGGTGGTACATGCCTTTAATCCTAGCACTTTGGAAGCAAAGCTCTCTGAGTTTGAAGCCAGCCTGGTCTATGTAGTGAATTTCAAGACAGCCAGAACTACAAAGTAAAAGCCTATCTCAAAAAAATAAAGAGGTTGGGGAAGAGCTAGAGAGATAGCTCCAAAGTTAAGATCACTGCTGCTCTTCCACAGGATCTAAGTTCAAATCCTGGTACCCACATGGCAACTCACACCATCTATTACTATGGCCCCACAGGATGCCTTTTTCTGGTATGCAGATAAGACACATATATACATAAAATAAATGAATACTAAAAAAATTTTACAGACTATCTCCACAATCTGTTACCTGAGGGATTAGTTTTGCTTTTAAATTTTTTTTACTTTTTCTGTATTTATGGTATGTACATGTTTGTGGGCACGCCAAGACGCTAGAGTTACAGGTGGTTGTGAACCACTCAACATGGTAACTACACACTCTCTAACCACCCTTCTTTTCTTCTGTTTTGTTTTGCTTCATGACAGGTCTAATTATATAGCTATGTCAGGCCTGGAAGATGATCCTTCTGCCTCAACCGTCTGAGTGGACCATGTCTAACTCATAATCTGCTCTTATAAATTATTAGGATTTGGAGTACAACCTGAGTTCAAGAACAAACATGGTAGAGGTGAAAAACCAACTTCTACAACTTCTCCCTGTCTTTCTCTCCCTCTTCTCTTCTCTTTTCTCCTCCTTCCTCTCCCCTCCCTCTGAATAAAAGCCAGGCATGGTGGCACATGAGATAGGGGCAAACAGACCTTTGTGAGTTCAAGGCCAGCATAGTCTACATAGCAAGTAGGGTGTGTTGATTTGAATAGGTATGGCCCCCATAGACTCATGTGTTTGAATGCTTGACTCATAGGGGGTGGCACTGTTAGGAGATGTGGCCTTGTTGAAATATGTTGTGCTGGAGTGTGTCACTGTGGGGGTGGGCTTTGATGTCTCCTATACTGAAGCTAGGTCCAGTGAGGCAAATCTCTCTTTGCTGTCTTCAGATTAAGATGAAGAACTCAGGTACGTCTCCAGGAACAATAATGGATTACACCTCTGAAACTATAAGCCAGCCTCAACGAGATGTTGTCCTTTATAAGAGTTGCCTTGGTCAAGGTATCTCTTCACAGCAATAAAACCTTGATACATGGCTACCCTGATTTTTTGAGACTATCTTAAAAAACAGAAAACAAAACCCAAATGTAATAATAATAAAGAGAAGTCAAAATCTCAACTAAATAAGCAAATAATTAAGTATGTGTCTTTCTTCAGATGTGGGTCAATGGTACTGAGGCCTATTGGGCACTCCTTTATGCAGGGCTCCACTGATGGGCTTCCTAATGACACTAAGAGAATGACATGCCTCTGCCTACCCATCTCTCCACCATGCTAGCCACCCTAGCCGTCCTCACACTTACTACTTTTCTGCTTGTTGCCATTTGGCCTAAAATGTCCTCCTCATGGTTGGGTTTTTATCATCCAATGTCATCTCTCCCATAGTGGCACTAGCCAATGCTCCTAGTACAGTAAACCTCAAGTCACTTTGTACAATAAAGAATGTGCTTCTACATATAAACAGGCAACAGAAAATTAAGGAGAAACTGTTTTATTGGAGACACGGGTTTCTCTTACTGCCCTTCCTCTGTACGCATGAATGCTCCTGGTCACTGGAACACCATCTTTTCCAGAGCTGTATTGAGATATGTGGCATAATAGTAATCCCTCAGTAAATATCAGAATGAATGGGAATATACTTCAGGAAGTCACTGTCCTCAGCTGGACCACATGAAGAAGGGACCCAGGGCAGCCTGTACCAAAGTAGCAACAGGACTGCAACAATTTATACTGCTCACACTGGGTCACGGAGAAACAGACAAATTACAGGTGAGACAGTAGGAAGGAGACTGCTGCCCACTCCGGTTGAGTCACTGACAATCATGTGAGGCCTCAAAACAATTTCAAAAGCAGTAACAACTTAACTGGAATGACTAGCAAGCTGCTGTTTAACAGACAACTCTCATAATGCAATGGCAAGTATTTGGTAAGTTATGTGTTTCAAAAATTCATTTAAAAATAAGAACCCTGCTTAATGTGGTATATCCTTATTGAGGTCTAAACAATGCTATCAATGGTTAGGTTCTTGAGAATTAATATATATGGTCTGGTTCATAGAAGTTTTTGCTATTAGGTTTCAAGTCCAATATCCTAGGCTGGCTTGAACTTTCAATGTAGCCAAGGATGACCTTGATTCAGATCCTCCTATCTCCACTTCTGGAGTGTAGGATTACAGGGCATGGACCATTATCAACTTTATTTGGTGTTGGAGATCAAACCTAGGGCATTATGCACACTAGACAAGTACTCTAGCCACTGAACCATTACCTGGCTTCTGCATTTTGTCTGTTTGTTTGTGGGGGTGGGGGTGGGAATTGAACTTAGGACCTCACACATGCTAGGCAAGCACTCTACTGCAGAGCTTATAATCATAGGCAGATACATCAAGTTTTATCTGCTTTATGAAAATTCATGTAACAATTTTCTGGCTAAGTGAACATGTTCATAAGAAATTTCTGAGAAAATCCAACTGGCTGGCCACAATTTTCTTAAAGGAGTAGAAAGGAAGGGAGCAGACTAGAGAGAAACACAGAAATTAAGCACGGACAAACATTACAAGCACAAAAGAAAATGCTACTAGATATATGGAAAGTAGGGTCAGCTCATCAAGTAACAGGATACTATTCTTTAATGTTCTTTAGGTAAAATGGCAGTACGCAAATATACCATGCTCAGACTTAGGGTCCCTTCAGAGGCCTGAAGGGCACTGCAAGATTCAGAACTGGAGGAGGGGCTCCAGAGGTTCTATCAGGCTGGACGCACATACCTTTAGGAAGCAATGACAGTTGGACCACGACAAGCCACTAAGTATAGAAAGGTTTTAGTAGTGGCTCTGGGAAATAAAAACAAGACAGCACTGGGAGACATGTGGATAAAGTCAGCAGTACTTTTCTGTGTGTTAAGCCTCCACAGCAAAGAACACATCTCCATAACTCCTTGCACAGGTCATAGGGAAAGTGAGAGACACTGAAGAGAAGGAGAGCCGCCATTCCTGCCTGAAAACTCTGGGCTGAAGGTCAGAACACCTTTACTTTTCACCCACAGACATGTTTTAACTTGCAGATGCCACAGTATAGAGTATGCTTCATTTATAAACTGGTAAGACTGAAATAAAGCAGAATCTGTATTATTGAGGACACGGAATCCAGAGAAGATGGACACCAATCCCAGGTTCCAGTTGGAACAAGAACTGTATCCTCACTGGCACTTAGGAGGCCCTCATCATACCACGGCACTTACCCTGCATGTGAGAACACCCCAAGATACTACAGCAGTCCCTCTAGGAATGAAGTGATGGGACCAAGGATACTCTCTAGAGAGCTATGCAGTTAGGACAGAGGGCAATGCAGCAGAAGTGAAGCTGCGGCCCACTGCCAGGTGCTGTGCACACGTCACTATCAGCAGGAAGTTACATTTGTTTTGAGATATTTACTTAGGTTAGAGGAATGTTATCACTCTTGTTTTAGAAAGCCTCTCGGGTGCTTGTAATAAAACAAATGTTTTCTTTGAGGGTCTTTTATGTAAACCAATTGAATGATCTTCTTCTATGACGATAAATGTTCTCTAGTAAACTCTGCCAAGAAATAAACTTTTATAACACCAATTCCAGTAAAGTATGTTTTAAAAGTGAAGTGTATTCCCACAGAGAAGGCAAGGTTGTGGGAGAAATTTAAATGACTCTGTAGTGAAATCCCTCTGCAGACAAGATACCTGTGGTCCACCTTTCTATCTGCTTGCCTCAGGCAGCATCTAAGGCTTCCATGACCAACTCCTGTTTCCAAACATTCCCAAATTAACGAAATTAAGCAAGGACAAGAGACCATGCACAATCTAAAGTGGTATGGTTGGCTCAAGAGAAAGAGGGTGCTTACCAGGTATGTTTTAGAATCCTGGGAGCCAGGCGTGGTGGTACATACCTTTAATCCTACTGCTCAGGAAGTAGAGACAGGTGACTATCTTTAAGTTTCAGACTAGCTTGGACTATACAGCAAGCTCCAGGCCAGACAGGAATAAATAAAGTAGATCCCAGGGCTGGAAGGTCATTCCAGTAGTTAAGAGTATGTACTTGAGCTTCAGGGGGTTCAATACTCCCTTCTGAACACTCTGGGTAAGTACTGCATGCATGTGGCATATATATCATTCGTTCTTATTCTCTCTCACCCACACATAAGTAAAAATAAATCTTAAAAAAAAGAGAAAGAATTCTAGGAATTAAGTAATTTTGCCTAAAGAGGGGAAATGAAATGACTAATCATCTTTCCGGATAAATACAACAAAATCTTTTAACTGAGAATAACAGAAACGTCTTTTTTAAAAAATGAATATCACTCCCTTTTGCTGTGTTATGTAAAGTGGATCTGTGCGATGTGGTCAGCATCACACCGGGTTTGTGCTGTGCCATAATTGCTGACTGACTTCCCTGTGCCCACCAGGCATTGTGTTAGGTTTAATGACAATTCAGAGAACGCGCAGGTCACCACTTTCTGATGTTCCCTCCCCTCTTCATTACACTAAGAAAGTATGAACATCTAAGTATGAGCAAGATGCTCAAGCGCCACACAGAGGGCTCTTCATCCCTTTCTCTCTGAGTCTCAGGCTTTCCCTATTCACAAGACTCAATTCAGTGAGTTCTTCCCAACATCTTCAAAATGCTCCTGAGCTCCAACCCCTCTATCTAGACATCTTAGTTTGGATGCCTGGGGGAAACAATTTCACACCTACTTAGCCTGAGCAGTCATTTCCAGCCTGATCTCTCAGCACACACATCCTGGCTCTATGCCGGCTTTATCGCCTTTATCCCTTCCTCTGCTGAGGTGTCACTTGTAGCTTCAACACCAAGAAGGGCTCCCCCAACTCTTTACAGGACCTGAGCCTCCTCGTCTCCTAGCTTCTTCCTTTCTTCTCATCTTTGAGTACTTTGCTTATGGGTATTTAAAAGTACTCTGTAAGCACCCCACCACCACCATCACACCCAATAATCCTTTATCACTGTACTCACAATTTCTTTCCTACCAGCCACCACATCACAAAGTGCACAAATCCCTTTACTTGCTTGTCTGTATTGCCCACTGTGCTGGCTACATTTATGTCAACCTGACACAAGAGTCATCTGAGAAGTGAGAACCCAATTAAGAAACTGCTCCTGTCAGACTGGCCTGTGGGCAAGCCTGTAGAGCATTTTCTTGATTAATGATTGATGTGTGAGGATCCAGCTCACCATGGATGGTGCATCCCTGAGTAGGGGTTCTAGGCTGTGCAAAGAAGCAGTCTGAGCAAACCATGAGAAGCAAGCCAGATAAACAGCAGCCCTCCATGGTCTGTTTCAGACCCTGACCTGACTTCTCTCAATAATGGAGTATGACCCCAAGCTGCACGCTCTTTATCACAGCAATAAACACCTTAACAAAAGACACTTACTAAAGTCCAAGCTCCACAGCAGACACCAGCTCAGGCTTAGCCCTGCAGAGCAATGGCAGACCTCAGCACAGTTTACTGCTGCCACTCTGTACAATCTTTTTCTGCTAATAAGATTATCCCAAACTATTTTTTCTAGGTTTTTTTTTTTTATTGTTTTGAGACAGAGTGAGACTCTGTAGCACAGGCTATGCCCAAACTCAAGGCAATCCTCCTGCCTCAGACTCCAAGTGCTTACATTAGAGGTGTGATATATTAAGTTCAAGTCTTTTTCTGTAAGATTTACTAGTGATATACCTCCCATAAACTTTCCATCTATCATTTAAACAGGCCCAAATGCTTAAAGTCCTGACTATATTAGTGATCATCATATCAATGCTAAGAGCTGTACTGAGACTACAATATCATTACATGCAACAGCACTGACATAGGCCAGCCGGAGGAGCCTGATGTGATGTTTGTGGTCAAGCTGCTTCTGAACACTATGCAAGAGCTAGATGACCCATTCTTCTCCTATGTCAAGTTCGCACACTCTCTGACAAGCAGAGGAAATGGTTTCTACAACTCTGAGCAGGACACTGCCCCAACCTTCCCCATATGATACAGATTCTGGAAAGCTATTCAGTCATATGCATATGTTAAAGGAAAGAATGGTTTGAATAAAGCAGTTCCTGCATTAACTAGCCTCTCAAGCAGAGGTTTGATGAGCTTCTAGTCTCCAAGAGGAGGAGGTGCCCAGGGGTGAGAAGGACAAGCTACACCAGGCACCAGGCCCTTACTTTGTGTCACTCAGGGCATGGCTGAATACGAGGATGAGTGAAAACAGTTTCCTATGTAAGCCCTATTTCACTTTACTGGTGACAAGAGTGCATGAGATGTCACATCTAACACCAACTGTTTGGAACACCTTTAGGAAACTGGAAGCCCAGTTTATTTAGCATCCTTACACCAGTGCTCCCTTGTAGACAACCTTATAAAATTGCTAGCCCCTCTGTGATTCTGGAAGGGCCCAAACTGCCAACAAAGCTTGGGGCCACAGACAGCTGTGAAACAATTTCCCCAGCTCTTCTTTTCACTGTTTCTTAAAGAATGTAATAAGATGTTCTGATAACCATCAGGTCTACACTGGTCGTTTTGTGTTTATGAGTTGAATTATCAGTGACAATCAACCATTTCTCAGGCACCATAGGGATGCTGAGACAGAACAGTCCCTGTTCTCAAGTAGCTTAAAGTCTCAAAGGAAAGAGCAGGCAGAAAGCAGATGCTATCGTTCTTAGTGCTAGAGTGCTCCTCATACACTGAGAGCTGTCCCACCACCAAAACTTCAGGTGATCAGCTTTTCAAAACACCTGCTCTCTACTTAGAGCCTCAATTCCACATTCTACCACCCTCTTTTTTTTTATTTAAAAAAATGTTCCATCTTCTCATCCCTCCATCCTTCTCTGTTTGCTTTCCCCTCTTGATCTATTACAACAAAACAAAAAACAAAACCACACTCAAAAACCATTTAAGTTTCTTCGTGTCTCCCAGAGCCATGGCAGCCCTTCCTGCTTCTTGGCTCCCTCTTTTTCCAGATATTCTTTCTCTAACTGTCCTTCATTGCAGATATTCCTCAGAACACAGTTCTGTTTGGAACTTGCTATGTAGCCTAGGATACACATGATCCTCCTGCCTCAGTCTTCCCTGTGCTGTTACTATGGTATGTGACCAGCTTTTAGAACATAATTGCTAACCACCTTCTTCCCAGAGAATCTCATACACTTCCATCAAAAACTTTCCAAACTCATGTGAAAGTCACCATCAGTCTTGGCTCGACTTTGACTTGAGCATTCTTAGCTACTTAATGGAAGCAGCTTTCATTCACATTCTATAAGAAAGAAACCATGTGTCCTGGTTAGCTTTGACTGTGAGGCTGACAACTTAGAATCATCTGGGACTCTCAAGTGAGAAACTACCTAGATCAGACTGATATGTCTGTAGGGGATTATCTTGTTGATTGTTTTAAGGAAGGCTTAGCCCACTGCAGGTGGCAGCATTCCCTAGCCAGGCAGTCTTGGGCTGTCTAAGGAAGCTAACTAAACATTAGCCTGCATAAGCCAGCAAGCAGAACTCCTCTATGGCTTCTTCTGTTGTATTTCCTTGGTTAGAAGTAATGCAGCATGGACCAGCAGGCAGACCTGCCTGCAGAGTTTCTACTTGAGTTCCTGCTTTGATGTGTCTTAGTAATGGACTATAATAAAAGATTTTCTACCCTAAGTTGGTGTTGGTCATGGTATTCATCACATCATCAATGAAACTAAGAACTACACAAATGTAAAGTTCCCATGAACAGTTGAAGTGTATTACACTAGTCTCCCAATGTCTTTTGTAGCTCTGAAATCTTTCAAACTGAAAAGTTGGGGGAAACACGCAGGATCAGAATCAAAGACATAAGTCATTGCCTTGACCTCTTGGAGAATTTATAATCTACTTAATTTGCCTAATCTTACCCTAAAAGCAGGCAGAGCTGAGAGTTCAATAATTGATTAATAATAAACTCAAATATACAATCAAACTAATATCATGGTCTGTTCTGTGGCAGCAACATGTTAGACACTGTACATGATCCACAGACCAACTCTGGAGAGAGAACTTGTCTCTCTAAGCCATTTTTTCTGTCCTAGCTTCTAAGTTACTCAAATCCAGAGCCTGTTCCCTTCAGCAGGCAAGTTTCCTGGTTGTTCTGGCTGCTGCTGCCTGTTTCCCAAGACCTCTGGCCTCTACCCACACTACTGTACTAACTCGAAGTCTACTGCTTCCTACACAGCTTCAAGCCGTCCTTGTCTCTGTCAAATTGTTTCATAAACATTTCATTTCCCCCTCCAAAGTTTCCAAGATTCTCTAATGTCTATAAAATGAAATTCAAAGCCTTTGGCTTGACAGAGAAGCTCAAATTTTACTCTTGTTACACCCACTTGTTTTGTATTCTGCAGCTAAAGGCTCACCTACCACGTGACAGCTCTCTTTACCTGCCCCCTACCACGTTTGGTGGCAGGTTCCTCCAGTGAGTTTATACCTCACTCTTCAACTTGATTCCCATCTCTTGAAATCTTCCCAGATGACTAAGTGGTCCAGCACAGTGAGGGCAAAGCCATCTCTCATTTTTCTGCCCCACAGCAAGGCACTGGCAGTGATTACTTCAATACTTTCTTAGCACCTTTAATAGACTATGAACCACTTGAAAGTAGTTCCTTTTCAAATACAACAAGCACATAAGGTTTTGACAGAGAATATAGGCACCTTAACCTAAAACTAGTATCACCTTTTGAACTATAAAAATTTTTAAAAAAACATTTAACAACAATATTGTTTTTATTGTGTTTTAATTTATTTTATGTGTATGTTTCTATGTAAGCGAGTGTGGGAATCCGTGAAGGCCACAAGAAAGCATTGGATCCCTTGGAGCTGGAATTGTAGGTAGTTCTGAATCCTCTCACATAGGTGCTGGGAACACAGCTCAGACCCCTAAGGAGCAGCAAGCCCTCTCAACCTGAATCATCTCTCCAGTCCTACTGTGGTTTTACATACAGAAACCCACTACATATAATTTAGCATTTTAACATCCTAAGTGTACAATTCAGTGACATTACATTTACAACATCATACAACTACTGATACTATCTAGCTCTAATATGCTCACCATTCAATACAGAAACTTGGGTGATTAATAATTCCACACCAAGAGGCAAGAACCTGTCTCAAAAAAAGGGTGTGCTAGCATGAAGCAGTAATTTCAACATTTGAAGTAGAAGCACTAGGATTTCTAAGTCATCCTCCACTAAACAGCATGTTCAAGGTCAGCCTGAGCTCTATGAGGCTATCTCAAAACAAAGTTGGGCATCCACACTGAAAGGCAGGCAAGGTAAGCAATGGGCACAGAGAGGATAGCAGAGGATTAGCAGAGAGGATAATAAGCTGAGAATTATGAGGCAGATGTACTGCTTGTTTTTCTGGTTTTTGTTTGCTTGCTTTTTGGTTTTTCAAGACAGGGTCTCTCTGTGGATCCCTTGCTGTCCTCAAACTCTGTTTTGTTTTGTTAATGATATTGTTTCACCTCAAAGAATCTTTAAAAGAAAAAAAAAACTTTATCTGATTATGTAATACAACTCTTGGTGGGGAAGGTACTGACTCAATTTTACATATTCAATTAAATAAAATAAAAACACTTGTCAAATATAATAACATATAAAGAAAAGAATTCATTTTTACTACCCTTTCCCCTGCTTAGTGACTTCTCAAAAATACTTTATCTGAAATAATACTAATCAAAATTCTGAATTTTAGACTGCCATTTGTACTAGAGGCTTACTTATAATACAGACATTCCTATCAAAACTAAAGTAGAAAAGACTTGGACAGAATATGCTACTTATGATGAGTAACCTTATTGTCCAAAACTCTCACGTTAGTCATCCGACTACAGCAGTCAATTTAGCAAAGCGTGAGCTGAGCTACAGATAACAGCTACACAGTGATCCTAGTGGCTCAGAGTCCACGAGCTTCTAGAAGGCATGAATGAGTCTTCTATCTTAAATAGAGCAAGCTTTATGGAATTGTTACAGGAATCAAAACAATACTTTCCTCCTAAAAGAAGAACGAGCCAATAATAGATAAAAAAGATAACCAAATCTAGGATAAACAGAGAGAGAGAGAGAGAGAGAGAGAGAGAGAGAGAGAGAGAGAGAGA